>QMFG01001118.1:0-24710 GCA_003314545.1 Ramaria sp. MG151 | reverse complement strand
AGTGACTCCGGCGGTTCCCATGTGGCCTGCGATGACGTGACACTTTCCGCAGCCCAGATTCCAACAGGGTCAATAGACCTGCTTCGATTTTATGAATCCTCTTGAGCCGGTCCTTCCTATTGACAAGCCTCCCTTACGACAAACGTGAAAGATATTTTGAGCCCACCGACAGCCATTCATTCGGCTAACATTTAAATGACCAAAGATTGGAGCATTTAAAGAATTTAAAGAAACTAGCTCATTCGCCTACTTCTTTCGATCGGGAAAGATATTTTCGTACAGATCACACCCTATGAAATCCATGCAGTAACTACCACTCCACCAACATCACCATAGTCTCCTGCCACAACATCCTTCAACATCTCAGTGGGAGCTCGAAGGTTTTTCGTCCTGAGCATTGCTAGCTTGACCTACATTCGATGCGTCTGACCGTGTGACGAATTGACAGCATTGGATCATTGCAAATTAGAAGGTGTATCGTGATTATAGTTTGATTTACAGCGGTGTTCTGAACGAAGGAAGTAACATGTCAGACAGGTACGCAAACCTAGAAACTTAGGAAAATGTCACTTTCAAAAAATTGGATGCCATTGGACTCAGTGTTGCGGGGAAGTAAACGCTATACAAGATGCGAGCGCATGTAGGCGACTGTTCAAAACGGCCCCTCACCGTCAATTTGGACACTCTAAACGCAAGGAGCATAGGTTCAGAGAAAAGATGAGGACATCATATGCTATTTGAATCCATCGGATTTTAAATGAACTTACCAGTTGTCTTGTCACCCTGTGTCAAGGTTGGTATTTCCAGTTTATCTGGAATGATAGGTCCAAACGTGATGGCTGGAGGATCTGGGGCTGGGACATGTAATGACAGGACTGTCAAGTTAAGGATAAAGAAGATACCGACAGAACGAGCGGCCCCAAGTGAGAAAGGGAAGTGCAGGACAAGGGATAAAATACTGTGTTGCAACGGCCAGCGACAAGCAGAGAAACGAAAGTACCAGGTCTGGACTGGAGATGGAAGTTCGGGGACGAAAACGAACTTCGTCAAACAAATAAGACTTCACATCTATTCTATATTTCTCCGATACTTACTTATTATAATCATCGTGATATAATCAGCAAGGCTTAGCAGTACGTGACAAAGTTTAGTCGCACCTCAATTGGCACTTTACTTAGCTATCTGTTGATGGCGAGAAGTAGCTTTCAGCACGTTTTAGGTGGCGAGGATTGGAACAGACTTAGTAGAAGGCTGGGCTATTTTAGACTGGACAATTACAGAAGTTGCACGCCGACACTGGCAGGCACCATCGTTGCCCAAGGCCATCATTCGATTTTATCTTAGTACGAGAAATAGGAGAACTGATTGCATAAGTTCAAGCAATACACCATTCTAGCAGGCAGTGCTCTGATCTGGGAAGTCTAGATTTTCGTGTCTGTGAAACCAATGATGGGCATCCTCCAGTAATTCATCACCATGGATTACTGGCAGAAGAGCAATTGACACAGTATATGTTTACTAATGATCTCTAGCGCTAGCAAACAGCTGAGTGTTAGGGTGACGACGAAAAAACACTACTTCAATTTTCGAAGCTAGCCGGTGTAACTCGTCTGAGTCTCGTGCCTCGGAAGAACATCTGCTGTGCGGCGACACTAGCGGCAGCCTCATAAGGATAGAAGTGGAGGATAGGAGTGGGACAACTATCTCTGTTATAGCACAGCATCGTTGGGGGATCCATCCACATTATACACTGGAATGGGGCATTGGATCAAGATTTTAAGGTTGAAAGATTGATCTTTTGCAGAGAACTCCAGGTAGCTCAGCCGCTGACGCGTGTTCACCTGCTTCTGTCGCATCAACTCTGGTCAAAGGTGTGGATATTACGTTGCGTCTAACAACGTAGCCTTGGCACAATGTAGACGACCTGGTTACTATTCTATATGTAGTGGTCTTCAGACCACCAGATCCGTCCGGGTCACATTAGGTTGACGCTTCGTCTCAGTTCACGGAGTATTCAAGGACACTGTAGGACTGGTATCAGGTGAAACTGCCTGCAGCCATGACTCAGGATAAGTCTGCCTAGCTATTCAACACACTATCAAGCAAATAAGCAGTCGGAATGAGAAGAAGCCCACTCTTGAATTAGTGAGGTAAAACCACTGCCCGAAATCTCTCGTCATACTGCATCGCCTTGTAGATTAAAATTTGGATATTACATAGTTGGCAGCTTCCATTTCAGGGTGCGATCCTGGGGGCAAGCGATGGTATTCCAGAGTTTTATCCTCGAGTTTAATGTTGTGTCACGCCTGTCACTATGCTCCAAGTCAGGGGAGGCGCTTTGAAACTCAGCCCAGCTTACATACACCCACTGGTTTTGAACCGTCATTAGGTATCAGGAGATGGTTACTCCGCTGCAGGCTCCTCACCCCCAGCGAGGATTTGATAAGCTATCGCAACACATTCAGGTTTGAGCACTTTACTGATGGATTTCTAAAACATCTTATTTTATCATCCTAGCGTGCAAATCAACTTCGGGCTCAGGGCCACACGGCGGAAAACAGTCAAGAGCTTAATCAAATCCTTCAGTTCATTCAGCTTGTGCAAGGTAATATTTTACTCCCGAGAAAGGACGCGCACACTAACACATTTGGCAGCACAACAAGCAGCACAGCACATCTCTCAGAGACACCAGCAGCACCAACAGCACCAACAGCAGCTAGCTCACTCACAACCGCCTCATCCACAGCCCCCCCCCCCCCCCCCTTTAGCGTCAGAGCAGCCCATCGCTGAACCTCCCAAACCTATCACCAACGGCGTTCCATCACTAGCCAATCAGCTGTTATCTGGAACCCCCCCAGCGAATTATGCACCACCATCCCCACCACCTCCAGTCTCTTTTTCTAGCGAACAACTTACCGCCCTTCGTGCTCAGATACATGCGTTCAAGCTTATCACAAAAGGTCTACCAGTTCCCGATCACGTCCAACAAGCTATTATATTTGCGCCATCTCAACATCAGACCGAAACGCTCGACGTAGACACACAAAATTCCCGTCCCACTAGTGCCCGCAAGACACCAGAGCAATCACCCCCCATCCCAGTTGACGAGGGCCCAATACCCGACGGTCCTTTCCTCGAAGACGACACATCATCGATTGTATATCCCTACAATGCGTTCACACATCCATTGTCTATCCTCCGCAGCGCCAGCGCATCAAAGCAGTCTCGGCTTATTATACCCTCGATTATGCCTTCTGGCCTCGACCCTCACGAAGTCATTGCAGAACGAAATCGTTTCGTAGAAGCACGTATCGAACAACGCATCCGTGAACTTTCTTCTCTTCCTAGTACACTCGGTGATGGTGCACTACCGCCCGCGATCCCTGATGATGACGCCATGAATCCCCGCCCGTCCGCCAAAAACTCTTATCCGAGCGCACATGCTCACGGAAAGCTTCGAGCTCTTATCGAGCTGAAAGGCCTGCGAGTCCGCGAAAAGCAGCGTATTCTTCGAGCACAGGTAGTTGAGCGATTAACCCACGGTACTCTTCTGCCTATCGATCGCAAGGAGTTCAGACGTTACCGCAAACCTACCATGCGTGATGCTCGAGCCACTGAACAGCTCGAGCGCAAACAGCGGCAGGACCGCGAGCGTCGTGCCAAGCAGAAACATCTGGAGTACCTAGGGATTATCTGCAAGCACGGTCAGGATATGTTAGAAGCCAGTCGCAATAAGGCTCTGAAAGCTTCTCGGATGGGCAAAGCAGTCCAAGGTTTCCATGCTCATGCGGAGAAAGAGGAGCAGAAGCGCATTGAGCGGATCTCTAAGGAGCGTCTAAAGGCACTTAAGGCAGATGATGAGGAGGCATACATGAAGCTCATCGACACAGCTAAAGATACTCGTATCACCCATCTTTTGAAGCAAACGGACTCATATCTTGACTCCCTCGCGCAAGCTGTGGTTGCACAGCAGAACGATGATGTCCACAGAGATGGGCCACACGACAGCAGTCTTACATTCGAGACGGAAGATGGGCCAACGGACGAAACGACATTTGGTGCTCAACGTGGTGACGACGAAGAGGATAAAGGCAAGGTGGACTACTACGCTGTAGCACATAAAATTTCGGAGAAAGTTACCATGCAGCCATCAATCCTTGTCGGTGGGAAGCTCAAAGACTACCAGATCAAAGGACTGCAGTGGATGGTTAGCCTGTATAACAATCGACTGAATGGTATTCTCGCCGACGAGATGGGACTGGGGAAGACGATCCAAACAATTTCGCTCATCACGTTTCTCATTGAACGCAAGCGGCAATCTGGGCCGTACCTCGTTATCGTGCCACTGTCCACGATGAACAATTGGCAAAACGAGTTTGCCAAATGGTCGCCTTCAGTTCGTGTTCTCATGTACAAAGGAAATCCCAACGCGAGGAAAGGTCTTCAAATGGACATCCGTGGTGGTAATTATCAGGTTCTTATCACAACCTACGAGTATATTATCAAAGACAAAGCGTATCTCTCCCGCCCGCGCTGGGTCCACATGATCATCGGTGTGTTTTGGATATGTTAAGTAATACACAGCAGTTTACTAACGTACCTCAGATGAGGGTCATCGTATGAAGAACACGCAGAGCAAGCTTTCGCAGACACTCAGCCAATTTTATCACTCCCGGTACCGCCTCATCCTCACTGGCACGCCGTTACAAAATAATCTTCCTGAGCTTTGGGCACTACTCAATTTCGTCCTGCCTAAGATTTTCAACTCGGTCAAGTCGTTTGATGAGTGGTTCAATACACCATTTGCCAACACGGGGACACAAGACAAGATTGAGTTGAACGAAGAGGAACAACTGCTAATCATTCGTCGTCTGCACAAAGTTCTTAGGCCGTTTCTGCTTCGCAGATTGAAGAAAGATGTAGAGAGCGAACTCCCAGATAAAGTGGAGAATATTATCAAAGTCAAGATGAGTGGACTACAGAACCAGCTGTACAAGCAAATGAAGAACCGTAAAATGGTGTTCAATTTGGCAGGCAATGCGATGAAGTAAGTTTGCGTTTCTGATCTCAATTTTAACCTCCTGATCCTGCCAATTAACAGCAAAGGAAATGCATTTACGGGACTCACCAATGAGTTGATGCAGTTCCGTAAGATCTGTCAACATCCCTTTCTCTTTGAACAAGTCGAGGACGAAATAAATCCCGGAGGTTACATCAATGACAAGATTGTTCGCTCCTCGGGTAAATTTGAACTTTTGTCTCGCATTCTTCCCAAGCTTTTCAGGACTGGACATCGCGTGAATAATTTGCACTGCTCTATATTTGTTTCCTGGCTTACGACGGCTTCCTAGGTTTTGATCTTTTTCCAAATGACCAAAGTGATGGATATCATGGAAGACTTTATGAAGTGGATGAATTGGGAATATCTTCGACTTGATGGTGGGACGAAGACCGACGAACGAGCAGACTATGTTAAACGGTGGAACACCCCTAATTCCACTCTCAAGGTTTTCATTTTATCGACAAGAGCTGGTGGACTCGGTCTTAACTTGCAGACAGCTGACACTGTCATCATGTGAGTATCCATTTGTATCCACTATTATTAAGTATTGACGGCGCTTGCGCCGCTATTCAGATTCGACAGTGACTGGAATCCCCATGCCGATTTACAGGCACAAGACCGAGCCCATCGTATTGGCCAAACCAAAGCTGTGCGGATTTTACGTCTCATCACCGAGAAGAGCGTGGAAGAAGCAATTGAGAGTCGTGCCAGAGCCAAATTGTCCGTTGACCAGAAAGTCATTCAGGCTGGTCGATTCAACAACATGTCGAGTAAAGAAGAACAGGAGAGCATGCTGGTGTGTTGTTTCTGATTCTATCGGGGTCATTCACAAGTTGACCTGCTCCTGCAAGCGTGAAATTCTCATGCTAGACCATGACCAAGGTGACGAGGAAGAAGCTGGTGACATGAACGATGATGAAGTGAACGAGGTTCTTCACCGTTCGGCCGAGGAGCTGGAAATCTTCCGTAACATGGACATTGAACGTGAACGCGCTCTGGACCAGGCTTGGTTTTCTGAAGGCAAGCGTGGTCCCCGACCTCCAGGACTGATGACCATTGAAGAGCTTCCACCACAATATCAACGCGATCAAACTTTCGACCCCAAGGCCGAGGACGATGAGGTCTTACAATCTGGGAGAGGACATCGCCGTCGCAAAGAAGTCAGCTATAATGATGGCTTATCTGATGAGGCGTGGACGGCGGTAAGTATCTACATGTTGATGGTGGTGTTTAGCATTTATCATATTTCGCAGGCCGTTGACGCAGGAGAAGATCCGCTAGACTTGGTCGCTGCGAAGAAGACGAGACGAGGTACCGATGTTATGGACGAAGAATCTTCTTCTGGATCTCCCGTTCCTGACGGACGTGGCCGTAAAGGAAAAGGCAAAGGTAGAGCAAAGAAAGAAAATGAATACGATTCTGGTCCATCCAATGGGAAGCGGAAGCGTGGCGGCGGGAAATCCATGTCTGTTACACCATCTTATCTTGATGAAGACGATGACAGCCGTGATGTCGTAAGTGTTTTCTTCGAGAGCCAGAAACCCCAAGCTTACGACGTATTATAGAAACGACGGAAAACAAAAGACGATGTCACTCCAATCCAACGAACGAGAATGAAGGAAGTCTTTACAACCTGTATGCAAGCCGTCATGGAATGCGTGGACGTAGATGGCCGCAAACGTTGTGAAATGTTTAAAGAGCTTCCTAGTAGAAAGGTAAGTATTTTGCTTGGTATTTGGTATACCAGTCTTCTAATTGTTGAGTTATCCTAGGAATACCCCGATTATTACCAGACTATCACTTCACCGATTGCTATTTCAACGATTCGGAAACGATCGTCAGGGTCGTATTATAAGACAGTGACACAATACTTGAATGACTGGCGACTAATGTTTGATAATGCAAGGACCTATAACCAGGAAGGTTCGTGGGTATATGTTGACGCCGAGGAGATGCACAACGTCCTCGAGTCGACATTCCGTGAACAAACGGTTGGTTCAGGGCTACCTGGAGCTAAGTCTGGGGACCAAGTATCGTCGGGGTTAGCTGGTTTGCCTACCTATGAGGGGCTCGGTTCGCCTCAAGAGGACGACGACACTCCTAGAGCACCAAAGAGCTCTAAGGGCAGCAGGATTGGGAAGCAAGTGCAAAGCGACGAAAGTTATTACAGCGGGGGCAGTGACGATGAGTGATCAGATTTTAGCATTTCTCTTTTTCTGCGGTGTAATCGTTGCGTGTAATTCCACTAATAATATTGTGTATCTCTCTTTTTTTTTGGTGCCAAGAAGGGACGGCGCTCCCAGGCATCCAATCTTTTCAGGTATAGGGTTGCAGTTCCAGTCTATGACCCCCTGAACTCCCTTTTCTTCATTTCTGGGTTGCCACGAAAGCGGCTTTATACCATGTACTTGTTTGATTCCGTTTCCCGATCAAGAAATTTTTGTAGCTTCAACTACTATGACTGCTGACGAGCGTCCTACGACCTTGGCACGAACCAAAAAGCTACCCAAGACGTTCAAAGAGGAGCATAAAGATACTATGGACATGACGTTCAAGATTGAGGTGGAGCGCGACAGACCAAACAAGAAGCGAAAGGCTGAAGCCTTCGACGGAGACGGGAACCCAGAGACATTGTCGAAAAAGGAGAGAAAAAAGTTGCGTAAGCTAGCTAAAGAGAAGGCGGAGAGTGCAGCCATACTGCAGGAAGATTGTGATGTAGTCACAAAACAGGAAAAGAAAGATAAAAGGCACAAATCCAAACAACAAGTACGTCGCGTACCTATATAAATTCATTGAAATATATATGGTTACCTGTAGGAATCACAAGAATCTCCAATGCAGGTAGCAACCGAACAACCTTTTTCGATTGGAAAGGACAAAAAGGAGCAGAAGCGAAATCGGAAGGAAGCCAAAGATTCTGTGGTCGGCCTCACACCTTCCACCAGCATCAATCCTACTGCAGAAACTACGCCAGTCCCACTTTGTGCGTCAGCATCAGAGGTATTGACTTACATGTCAGAGAATCGTATCACAATCAACGCCCCTCCAAACGAAGTTTCCCTTCCGCCAGTATTTGCTTTCGATCAATTGAACGTCCCCTTGGAATTACGGAGTGTTTTATTAGGTCTAGGCTTTAAGCGGCCGACGCCTATCCAGGCTTGTGCATGGCCGGCCTTAATCGAAGGGAAGGATGTCGTAGGAATTGCAGAAACAGGGAGTGGAAAAACTCTTGCGTTCGGAATTCCAGCCCTTGCCAAATTATTTGCACTTAGTCTCCCCCTGGCGAAGTCGAAATCGAAATCTGGTTTTGTGTCGACACTTGTTGTTGCACCTACTCGCGAGCTAGCAATACAGACGTACGAGACGCTTGAGGCAATTGGACGTCCATGGGGTGTGGGCTGTCTTTGTTTGTATGGTGGGGTCGACAAGAATACTCAAAGGAAGGAGCTACAAGGGAAAGGAGGAAAGGCCGGTGAACTGAAGATTGTGGTGGGGACCCCTGGACGACTGTTAGATTTTGTCGAGGAAGGCTGCTTGGATTTGAGTAGGCGAGGGCTATTCGTGCTTCTTCTGCACTGGAAGATAATTGACCAATATTTCTTTTAGAGTTAATTATCTAGTTTTAGATGAAGCAGATCGAATGCTCGACCAAGGATTCGAAAATGACATTCGTAGAATTATCGAGCGCACAGTCGATGGTAATGAGCGGCAAACTGTAATGTGTACGCTGATCTCGCATACTATCTACAGTATTTCTGATATACAACACTTCTAGTCAGTGCTACTTGGCCTGAATCTGTCCGGCAACTTGCTAGCACATTCCAGCGTGATCCCTACAGGATCACGATAGGCAGCGAAGAGCTGACTGCCAACGGCCGTGTTGAACAAGGTGAGAGTAGCTGACTCTGCCCTTAAATGTCTGACTCTTTTAACAACACTTTGCAGTCGTGGAGGTATTTGATGACCCACGATCAAAAGAGTGAGTGGAAATATTATGTATCCTATGCAAGCTCATGTGTCGGTTAGCTCTCGTCTCCAGAACCACTTGCGGACGCTCCTTCCCAAGAATACTAAAGCAACTAACGCGCGAGTACTTGTTTTTGCACTCTACAAGGCAGAAGCATCACGGCTTACACAGACCTTGGAACGGAGCGGTTATTCTGTGTCGTCTCTCCATGGATCTCTCACTCAACATCAACGGATTGCAGCTTTGGATGACTTTAAGTCTGGAAGAACACGGCTCATGGTGGCCACAGACGTCGCTGCACGTGGATTGGATATACCTGAGGTTGAAGTAGTTATAAATTATACTTTCCCGCTAACAGTTGAAGATTATGTTCATCGTATCGGACGGACAGGTAAGTAGCTTTACCCCGGGTTTCGTCACCGACATCTTCTCAAACTCGACTAATGCAATGCTTGCTGTAGGCCGGGGCGGTCGAACTGGTAAATCCATTACCTTCTTTACTGGAGAAAATCATGAACGAGGGCTTGCTGGCGAGCTCGCAAAAGTTGGTCTTGGATACTCAAAAAGACATGTATGTTTGCGAACTAATATCCTATCCCAGGTGTTGCGAGAGAGTGGCTTCGAGTGTGAGGGTTTGAAAAAGTTTCCTATGACTATCAAGAAGAAGGAGCACAGTGCATACGGGGCATTTTTCAAGCAGACGTCAGGGGCGTCTGTGGGTAAGAAGATTAAGTTTTAGAGCTTGTATTATATAGGTCTAGGCTTAGAAGTGACATGGGATATGTATCATGGCCGTCACATCTATTCGTTTACCACATAGTTGCTGTATCTTAACAACTTGCTCCTGCAAGCGACTCAGGTTCGACACACCAGATCGATAAGCAGTGCTTAGTAGCGCTCTAACCGTGACCGCGTTGGGACGACGCCCCGTTCACCTCATTCCATAACCTTGGGACCTTATTTCTGGACACACGACGGCACCTCTACGCCAGTACCGAAAGCTTAACCTCTCTCCTATGCTCAATTTATTCACCGGGTCCAAATTCCACAAGAGTGGCAAGAGTTCAGAAGACCAGGCGCCAGAGGGTAGTGAGCCTGAGGATACATCTATCTTGTGAGCAATGTACTATTTCCTTGATTCGATTGGCTTAAAGTTTCCTGGTCGCTGTTAAGAGATGAGCAAGAAGGCTCAATCATCATCTCGATCATCTCTCAGCTAAGGTGTGTCTGAACCCTTTCCACCTCCCGAGGCGACATTGAATCCATATGCCATGATCGCCTATAGGATCGGGATGGATTTACAGAAAGTATCCCCCCCAACCTTTGTGCTAGAGCCCAGAAGCATGCTCGAACGAATCACAGACTTTATGTCTCATCCTGATTTTATTTTTGGTGCTGATCTGGAGACCAGCCCTGAAGAACGATTTGTTCACATACTACGATATTACTTATCTGGGTGGCATGTCAAACCGAAGGGTGTAAAGAAACCGTGAGTCTCTACACTCGATGATGAATTGTCGGGCTTCATGGGTGCACCAGCTATAATCCTATCCTTGGAGAGTTCTTCCGCTGCAGATATGATTACCCAAATGGTACACAAGGATTTTACATCGCTGAGCAAGGTACGTTCGCGGTTGAACGGAATGCGACATTGATGTCACCCTTTGTTTCATCTCGCAGTGTCACACCATCCTCCCATATCAGCTTACTTCTACATCTCGCCCGCGAATAAAGTTCACATTACTGGCGAACTTCGGCCTAAGTCAAAATTTCTAGGCAATTCGGTATCGATAACCATGGAAGGGGAGAGTCGTATTTCTCTGATGGGGAAACCAGATGACGGAGGTGAGTCCCAATTTTGATGGTATTTCATGCCCACATGACGGGGACGAAGAGTATGTGATTACCATGCCTTCAATGTATGCACGGGGGATTTTGTTTGGGAAAGTGGTACTAGAACTCGGAGACTCGTGTACCGTACGGAACGAGCAAACAGGTATGCACTGTGACATCGATTTCAAGACGAAGGTCTGCATTAGATATGACTGCTGCGAAAACCTTTGCTCGGGGTACTTACTGCGCTCGGATCCTGTTACAGGGGTTTTTCTCTGGGTCGTATAATCATGTAGCTGGACGGATAAAACGACGCAACACGGAAGTGGGTGATATAAGTGGTCGCTGGAGCCACTCTATGGAGTACAGGGATCACCAGGTCACTTCTGTATTCCATCTCAGTAAGGTCATAGCAGCTCATTAATGCTTCAGACGGGCGAGAAGCGATTGCTGTTTGATGCAAGTCAGGATAAGATTACTCCAAAGGTGGTGTTGCCTGTGTCTGAGCAAGAGCCCAACGAGTCGAGGAGGTGAGCGTCTGGTCAGTCAGCATCACTTGACTCATATTGTCTTAATATTTGAAAGGTTGTGGTTGCATCTCACGGACGCAATAGTAGACAAGAACATGGAACGGGCACTAGAAGCGAAGTGTGCAGTTGAAGATGCTCAGCGTGACTTGCGCAAGAGGCGTGAGGAACGAGGGAAAAAGCACGTTCCCCGTTTCTTCTCAGAGAGCTCAGATGGACGATGGCTCCCCAAAATCCAGTGCGTATGTCAATCGCACGAATATAAGTGTTGTTCCAACGCACGTTGTTGCCTAGACTACCAGAGGACCCGGAGGAAGTGTCGACGGCAGTACAACAGTGGATATGGAGCGCTCCGCCGTGATTCGTTGTAGCTCTTATATGTAATGTCTAGAATGCTGTTCCTTGGTGCTTCCCTTTGTTTAGGAGTATATACAACGAACTTATAATTCATGGCCTTGGGCTAGTCATTTGAGCGATTAACGCCAGTTGAGCCGTCACGGAGTGATACTGCATGTAAGTATACGAGTATTCCTGTGAAGTTGGGTATCATTTGTTCATCTCAGGTGTATCGGCATCTGCGGTCTGAATTCTTTGGGCAGTGCTTCGGTTCCAGACGACGCGAGGGTATAGTGTAGACCATCCTGATGATTTATGCGCTCAGTTCAGCACGAAACCGAAGATAACCTGGTTTAATTGAACAGATGGTATTGGCCATATATTGCGCTTAGAAGTTAGAGCGTGACTTGTATCGTGACATAATAACTCAGAGCTTGCGCGTGACTTTTCGCGGGTGTGCGCCACTACCTCCTGTCACCCAACCATTTCTGCAAAAATGCCTGCGCAACGAGCTGGCGTAAGTCTATGATCTCATTGTAGAGAGTACAAATACTTAAAAAAAAAACGCGACAGTATACGGTCACCATGTTTCTTATTGACGTTTCCCCCTCGATGGGGACACTACGTACGGCTGAGATCCCCCCTGGACCAAACGGCGAAGCACGGACCCGAGAAGTAACCAGGTTGGAGTGGGTTCTTGAGTTCGTAATGCTTAAGGTTCAGGAAATGGTATGCAAGAACATTAACGCGAATTGCTATGCCTACTAAGCAACTGTCTGTTCTAAGGTATTCCACGGGAGAAAGACCGAACAGTGTGGTATAATTTTGTTTGGAACTGAGGGTGCGTGATCTCAGCACTATTTTGTGAACAACAGTCTCATTGAGGACACCTGTTCAGGCACTAGAAACGTCGTCAACGACAACAATGGTGGTTACGAACATGTCACTGAGTTTATCCCCATTGGGCAGCCCAATGCACAAACAATGACCAAGATAAAGTCCATCAAGCCTTCTACTTCCATAGGAGACCGTCAGTTCGATTCGCTTAAGATTCTGACTCATCTCATTGAACTTGTTTATCAGCCATCGATTCTATCATTGTCGGGATCGAGACGCAAGCCAGATATCTCGCAAAGAAATCCACTTGGACCCGTAAAATGGTCCTTTTGACTGATGGCGAAAATCCGATGGAGATCGAGGATTGGGATACCACGGTCAAAAAGATGAACGATTTAGAAATACAGACTGCTATTATGTGTGTCCATGAGCTCAATGGCTATTTAATATCTAAGTCTTTTCCTAGCGGTGTGGATTTTGACGACGGGTATATGCCTTTTTATGAAGAGAACAAACCTGTAATTAAGGTAAACTTGCCTTTGCCTAACCGATGTCATGGTATTAAAATTTGCCCTCTAGCGCAAGAATGAAGAGTTTTACCAGCAATTTTCCGAAGAATTGAATGAATGTGTCATGGGCACCACTGCTTTCGCATTGCAGGAGTGCAGCAAACCTGACATCAAAACAACAAAATCTGCATTGATGGACAATAAGATTCGTATCGGAGACGTCGACACTCGCCCAGAAGAAGCTATAGAATTGCACGTCAAAACTTCGAAATGTACTGCAATCTGCCGTCCACCATCAATGAAAAGGTATGCAAAGCGGCAGCGTCAGGCTAATTCAATGAATGTAGATGGAGAAGATATTTACACTTTGTTGGAAACGAAGACCCAGTATATTGTGGAGCGGGATAAGGAGGATCGACCCGATGAAACATTAAATGGGGAAGACTCTCAAGATGAAGGTAATGGAGAGGATGCGGTAGAAAAAGAAGACCTTGTCCGTGGTTATAAGTACGGGGCTAGTTTTGTGCCTGTCGACACAGAAGACGATTTCAAACGATTGGAGGCAAAGTCAGGCATTGATATATGCGGGTTTTTTCCGTCCAAGAATGTTAGTCCATTATATGCGGTTTAAGAGTCCAACTTATCCCGTCTCCTCGTAGTTTCGTCGTGATTGGAGTATGGGCGAAGTGCAGTACGTTTGGGCCAATCCAAACTCAGCCAGAGAACAAGTTGCGTTTTCGTCCATTGTGCAAGCGATGTTTGAGAAGCAATGCATGGCCATTACGCGATGGGTCGGTAGAAGCGATCCAAAAATGGGCGTCATGATGCCTCGCGTGTTGGAAAATGTTGACTGCTTCTTATGGGTCCAGGTACTAATTGAGAGCATTGATTATACAGTATACTGACGACGGTCCAGGTGCCGTTCGCTGATGATTTACGCAAATATACATTCAAATCGCTCGACGTATTGGTATCCAAGAAGGGGGATGTGGTCACGAAGCATCCGCATTTACCCACAGATGAACAAATGTCTGCAATGGAAAAATTTGTCGATGCAATGGACCTCATGCATGCAGGAGACAAAGATGATGAAGGGTACATTTCTAAAATGCTCAAATTTTCTTCGAACTTTCTTACATTCTTCACCTAGTAATCGCCTTCCATGGTTTGACCCCGTCCAGACATATAATGCAGCAGTGCATCGAATCAGACAAGCTCTTTTCCACGGTGCCATCACCTCCGACTTGGCTAAGAACCCTCTGCCGCCTCCGCATCCGGAATTGACGAAATACTTCGACCCTCCTTCTAGAGTGCTGAAGCATGCACGTGATGCAATCAATGACTGTAAATCCTCGTTTAAAGTCAAGAAAGGTAAGTTCGCAGCACAATGAGGTCAGTTCGATCTCTGAATCCGGTGTTCCAATAGCACCACCCAAGGCAGTGAAGCGTCGCAAGGATGGACACGTTCCTGGAGAGGAAGATGAAGGGGACCTCATTTCTCTCGCTCTACCGATGCCCCCTCGTGAAAGACCCGTTCTTCCACCGACTCCACTCAAGGTTTCTGTGGGCAAACCGCATGATATGGACATCGACAGTACGACGGAAGATGAATCTGACGGTGGGCCTTCTATCCCAGTCAAAAAGCCGGTTTCCCCTCCATCAGTTGAACGAGATATGACCATACCAACTAAGCCTCAAGCACGGGCACAGCCTGGGATCGTTCTGCCTACACCTGCTCGCTCGCCAAATTCTCCCTCTCCACCCATTGATCCAGGCCGCGCGGCCGGTCGTATAGTCGGCAATATCTCACCTCTGAAAGATTTCAAGCAGAATATCAAAGAAGGCGATGTTGTGTCCCAAGCTGTTCATGATTTGGGAGAGGTCATCAAAGACGTAGTAACAAAACCGTTCTCGTCGAGACGCCATCAAGAGATGCTGGAATGTTTAAAAGAAATGAGAAATGTGGCTTTGCAAGTATGTAGTTTTTTTTTTTTTGGGAGGCGAGTGTTTCTAATTTAATGATGTATGAGCAGGAAGACGAAATCAGTACATGGAACACGTGCGTACCTTTGTGTCAGTCTTCAAAGATGCAAAGTGCGGCATTAATGAGATGCTCTTCAGCTTCCTTCGTGACCTCAAGGATGCTTGTCTGAATCAAACACCGAGCAATCAAGAGTTCTGGGCTGAAATTCAGAAAATAGGACGACCAATGAGTCTGATTAGTTCGAAAGAAGCTAAGAAGCTTGGTGGTAAATCTGATGTAACTGAAGGAACAGCTGTTGACGTGCGTTATACGACGACCCATTTCTGTCGATGGGTGCGAGCTAACCGTGATGATTGCAGTTTGTGGAGGAGGAAGATTAATTAGAATCTGATCAATATCACACAATCTACCTGTAAGACACCCCTTTTTTTTTTCTTTATTGCCGGTCTGAACAGGGTTCAGACCCGCAGTGAGTCAAGCAGATCTCCGGTTACATGTACATGTAATACATCATTCTCCATGCACGAGGTCATATTTTCACTGACTACCGTTTTGACCATTGTTGTCGCCTGCTGCATCTGATGATATGTTTGTAATACTTTCGGTCTCGGGGCAACATTCTAGCTTGAGATATTACCTATCATGCAGTGCTCCATACTTTCAGCAGTGCTTAACCCTGGGTACCATAATTTGATCTTGATCCTGTGGTGGCCTATCACTTTTGTGTTAATGTCCGTGAGGGAAGGGCAGGGCACCTCTGAGAACATTAGCGCACCTGTTACCGAACCTGAGAACAGTTATAAAATAAGCATATCAGAGAGGGGCCTCTCAAGCTTGTTCAACTTTGCCGCGTGTAATGAAACATCAGCTATGAATTATCTCCAAGCATTATTTATTCCATATATCTCCGCATCATATAATGCATCACACCAATCTTGAACAAGCCGACACCTGCATCAAATGCCATGACGTACAATAGAATAGGGGTCCATAAGGCCCGGCACCAAGAACGTTCCGAGACTACGACCCCAGGTGAACTTGCAGGGCCGTGAAGGCACGCATAGCGAAGGGTGGACAACAAGTCTGCACGGGTCGAGAGTACCCCACAACAACACTCGCATCAATGATCGGCATACCCTCGGCATCCCGAGCCGGCCATCAGGGGCTGATAAAGACACAAACACGAAAACAGATAACCTTATACAGAAGCCATCTATTTGTAGAATCTACAGTATATAAAGAGTCGCTGCAACCACAGCAAAAATCGTGTCTCGAGTAACGTATCTTATTCTACTGCATACGACTCCCTACACTCTAACAGGATTTAATTTCCTGGACCCAAACACCATCGCTTTTTTTCTTTGAATTTTTGTTTACCATGGTGTCTTTCTCGTCGCATCTCCTCATTGTATCCCTTTTGTTCGGCCTCTCAGCGCTGGCAACTCCTATTCCTCAAGGTGACGGGGCTACAACCGCCCTCACAGCAAGTCAGGGAGGAGGAAACGGAATCGATTCGCCGTGGCGTCGCGATCCCCAAGGTGCCGCGCCGAACAAACGTAAGTGTCCCGGATTCATATTTCGAGAAAAAAATTATTTTTTTTAGATGCATTTAATGAGACTCAAGATAACTCACTCCCTTGCTTTATAGGATCTACGCAGACGGCAGCGCCTCAGGGAGGAAAAGGATACGATGGTCCGTGGCGTCGTAATCTCTCAGGCGTCGCGCAGTACAAACGTGAGTGTCCCGGGTTCATACTTCCAGAAAATTTTCTTTTTTTAGAGGCATTATAATGAGACTCAAGATAACTCACTCCCTTGAATAGGATCTACGCACACGTAATATTAGGCTTTGGCTGCACACAGCGCTGCATCAGGGGAATGTACGTTCTCCACCAGCGCGTGTTTTTTTATCTCGCATCTGACGGCTGCACCTACTCAGCCACGCTCATCGGTGTTATTTGATCCCCTGAATTTTCGTTGTCATGGAAGACGTGTCTCTGGTTTCTGTTAACCATAAATCATTAGTCCTTTTCTTTTCCCGTGGAGAATTCTGATGCTGAAATGTCTGACGATGGAGGGGTTGGAGTACGATATAAATCTAATTGTAGTGCAATCCGTTTGGGTTGTGGTATTTTTGGGTTTACGAATGTCATTCATACAGCAAATATATGTACTATCACTATTACAAAGGGTGGAAGAGAACGGGCGTGTTGTCATATTTACAGTCGCTCGCGTTTACGTAATCACACCTCAAGCGATCATTGGAGGAACAGCCATATGGCTGCTCCTCCATGACCATGTCGGCAGAAAAGTGACCCACGGGATGGAATCACATATGTCATCTCAGTGTGCATTTACTGCCACTATAATCAGACCGTGCACTGTCCCGAGTAACTGGACAAACAATTTCCTTTCTCTGCGACTAAGTATGATCCCAATGAATTGTGCATCAAATTGGTGTGACTACCACGTCTGCATGTGGCATACCCTACCACCTACCCCCCACTTTCTCTTTGTCTCATTGTCTGCTCTAGATACATATCCATGTAGTAGTGCTGTGAAGGCTCTGCCTGGCTCGGCTTTGGCCTGAAGAAACCCTGAGCCGAGCCAGAGGCTGTGAAAGCGGGCTCGGCTCGGCTCGGCTCAGGTCCGGGCTCAAGCACGCAGAAAAAGTGCAAATTTTTTTACACAGTTATACAGTGTAAGAAAACCTGTTCAATACTACCAAATTATTGATTCTCTGTGTCCTCTTGTTCACTCTCCAGCTCTTCCTTGGACATCATCCCAATTGGGTGATAGAAAATTATGTCATGCCAGATTGAGCTTTTGATGATCTGTAATCGACATCAGCATGTCATTGGTTCCTTCGCTTAGTTATAATCCCCGCTGATGAGAATGCGCGTTCACTAGAAACAGATGATGCCATTACATAATCTGTGATAATATGAATACAAATTTACTCACTAGCTGGTTTTTTAGATGTGTCTGCATCAGGGCTATCATTGCTAATGATAGTGTCACTCTCAGTACTTGTGGCGCTTCGTCCGAATATTTCGAGAATCAAGCCATACCATGTCACCAACTTTAAAGTTTAATTGTTGACCACATTTGGAGTACACTTGTAATTCCCAGAACTATCAGACTCATCTTGATTACTTTCTCAGATTCCTTGACTCTCTAAGCATTGTTTTCCTTGCACTTGAATCAATTTACAGCCTGGAAATTACTGTTACTAGGGCTCCAGACCAGTCACACTACTACCTGAACTGGAAGCCAATAAGTCTCTCATAGCTGTATCCTATCAAAAGATCTGCTTCCCCTTTGCACCCACGGACCTTTATCACTGGCATCATTCCAGCAACCTAGATGATGTAGCATTCGCGGTACCCACAAGCCGCCTTGCTGGACCAGAAAATACATGGGAATTCTCGTCGTGTCACAGGTCATCGCAATTGCTTTGTATCGGCAACTCGGAGTTGGAAGAAGATTTAAAACTATTAGTTTAAATTAATAAGGTTAAGTGCAATGGAAAAAAAAAGAGGAGTCCAGTGGCGCAAACTACCTACCAGCTAAGCGACCCAAACACTTGGACTGTGCACATACCTCTGGACAAGAGAATATTTCCCCTCAGATTTAATCTTCACTTTGTATCTCTGCCAGATCCTCAAGATTGTCCTTGTGGCTTGTGGCTTGTGGCTTTGATTTAGACCAAAATTATATATATTTTTGATGGAATGTCTCTAAAGAGTAGCACCTTACAGTAACAACTCTTGCTCCAGGACATTGGAAAAAGAGTATTCAATGGTGGCTATGCTCTAAACTTTAAAGCCCCCCAAGTGAGAATTGCGACAGAATGGTATGGGCTCTTGGTTGAGAATTCAGAACTCCAAGTGGATAATAAATGTAAAAAGATTTGGTTGAGATTGGGGTTGGAAATGTTGGATTATGTTGGAGTTAAATGAAACTTTTACATACTTGATTGTCAAAATTGTGCATGCTTGAATGTAAGTGCATAAAAGTCAATAGCACAAAAAGCCTTTGCTCAAGCTGCACAGTTAGATATCTGCTTGTGACTGTACCAAATAACACTAGGGTAAGAAAGATTGATAAGTCAAATGGTATAAAATATGCTCAATTAATGGATCATGACAGTGAATGAGTGTATGTAAGGGCAACCCTCCTATCACCCATAGGTACCTAATAGAGGGAAAACCTGTTATTATTTATTCAATAAGATGCTTACATAATCACAACATTTGCATCAGAGGCTCTGGCAGAAGAAAAGAAAACACAAAAATATCCACAAAATCTTCTTGGAGGCAATTCAAGGCTAAAAGCCTTAGAATTATTTGTTTGTTTACTTTTAGATTGAACTGAATGAACAGCGATGAACCTGAACAGATACGAATGGCCACATACATGCTCCTGCACATGATCACATTCAAAAGACCACCAATTGACACACATGTACTTGAAACAGCAACAAAAGTGTAATAGGAAGTTACCAATTGATTCCTATCCATGCATAGGGGCACCAATCTGTGACTGAAGCTTCAGAAGCTTCCATTTCATTTCAGAGAAGCACCTGTACATGCACAAAGAGCTTCACAATTTTCTGCTTCCATTTTTCTTGTTCTTTCAACACAGAAAACTTATGTTAATTGTTTGATTTGTAGTTCTGAACAAGCATGTATAGGTTTCATAGTTATTAAAAGTAATCAGTCCAGTTACAGTCAGATGATTGCTACATGCAGATAGACATCCCAGAATTGTTCCACACCCCCAATGTCTCTTTCATCCACAAGGCATACTTCCTAGCTACATTTTCTGTTAAATAGGCTTGTAGTTCTTGATAAAAATCAAGGCAGTAAATCTCCACAGACCTGCTCTTGATATTTGTCTCTTTGCTTGATCTCTCTATCAATATCTGCTTGATAGCCAATTGCCACTAGCTGTTTGCTCTCAATTCAAGATATTTACTGTCAGGGAACAACCTGCTTTTACCAAATTCTTCACCTCTAAGACCTTCACACGTTTGAGGCACAAGTCCAAAGCATGAGAACCTCAGTCCAAAGTCTCGGGTCCTTGACCCAAAGCCTCCGATTACAAGTCTGAAGTCTTGGGCCTCTGTGTCACGATCATAATTTTATCCCCTACACTCCCACATATCTCTGTCTGAAGAACACCTTCCGAAAGTTGGTTCTGAATGCCGAAGCAACATCTCCTCAATCCCATCACTGTCTACAACAATCCTATTATACATCAAATTTCCTAAATCACTTCATTAAATATCTAGTGAAACAATCATTGGTCAGGTCAAATCATATTCTTTTTTTAGAAAGAACCACCCTGACTATCCCCATCACTATCCCTATCTTTCACAATGAACTTATGGATTGAGTCATTCCTATCCCATCAAAGTTTGCAATGACATGCCATATCATCATGCTCCATGATATGAACAATCTAGACTCTCATAATGGTCCTCTGAAAGATTTGTACACAGCTATCCCTACCCGAAGAGTCATGCAATTTGGAAACATGTTTCAAGAGTTATTGTTGGTCCATTTATCTTTTTCTTCATTCACAATTTTCCTACCACCTTTGTCCTTTGTTTCCTATGGCCATTAATTAGTATACATGTACCTTAGCTACTTTCTGACCCTCACAGACTCATTCCCATTTTCTCTTCCTTCCAAACTGTTCAATATATAGGCAGAGCACTGGCATGTATATTCCCTAGTTCAATTATTGTACATCTGCTTGATTGTTCCACTCCATCTTGCCAACTTGTGAACAACCTTGAACAACAACTTAACATTTGAGTGAGTACTCTAAACATCATTTAAATTAGTTCAAACACACTTTGAAAGAATGTGAGACTATTGGCTGTGATCAACATGGACTGTGAAGTTCATTTGATCAACGAGATAGAATCCATTTGGAATATCTATCTCTTTGGAACTATGCATCTTTTCACAAACCTTCCAAAAGCCACTTGCTTTTACTGTAGGATTTCTAATCAACTTTGAATATCATTTGGTTATGATTAGAAACATTTCTGAACATTATTACTAACACTACATTCATCTATAACCTTTATCCTTGATAATTGAATTCTGACACTCTAGTCTGAAACCTCAGACCACCCGTGTAAGGGCAACCCTCCTAGTACTTTCAGATACTAGTAGAGGGGAAATCCAAAGTTATATATAGGCAGGGAAATACAATAAAGGGAAACTCTCACCTAGTAGAGGGGAAATCCAAAGAGAAAAGTCTAAGGGTCCCCTCTACCAGCGATACAACTATATATGACTACCTAACGCCCAACCAGGGGCATCCCTATGCACTGTCAACCCTGCCCGACTTCTATCCCCATAAGGTAATCTATCCCTGATGAATGTCAGATGTCGGGCTGGGTGTTCGGGTCCAAGGTTCGGGTTACCCCCGAGGTGGGCTGAGGTCTTGGGCCCTACCCCGAGGTGGTCCAAGACTTTGGGTTCGTACTAGGAGGCCTCGGGTCAAGGACCCGAGGTTTTGGACTGAGGTTCCCATGCCTCAGACTTGTACTTTGCATGTGTAAGGGCCTTAGGGGTGGAGGATTTGGTGAAAACAGGTTGTCCCCTGACAACCTGGGACCTCAGCCAACCTCAGGGTATGGCCTGAACATCTGACCTGAACACCTGGCCCGACATCTGGCCTTCATCAGGGATGAAGCACCTTATGGGGATAGAAGTTGGACAAGGTTGACAGTGAATAGGAGTGCCCCTGGTTGGGTGTTAGGTACTCATATATAGCTTTTTTCACTAGTAGTGGGGATCCCTAGACTTTTCTCTTTGGATTTCCCCTCTACTAGGTGAGAGTTCCCTTTTATTGTATTTCCCCTCTACTAGGCATCTGTGAGCACTAAGAGGGTTGCCCTTACATTTACATTGCTCAAGTCTTATCTCAAAACTGTTAAGTTATAGTTTTATTTCTATCTACTAAGTTCACATTGCTGTATGTGAACTTTAAGTGCTGACAGAGTAGCCCCACACCAGCACTTTCCCCACATTGATATACAGTTTCACTTAGATATCAAACAAGCGCCCTTTCGAGCATGTTCAATATACAAGTCCTCAAAGTACAAAAACATATCAAATAAAACACAAATTATACACAAAAAATATTTCTTTTATTTCTCATATTAAAACCCAAAGAGAAAAGTCTAAGTGTCCCAATTACTAGTGAGAAGACTATGTACCACTACCCAGTGCCCAGTTGGGATGTCCTATGTGCTGTTAAACCTGCCTGGCTTCTATCCCCATAAGTTTTTCTGTCCCTGACAAAAGCCAGATGTCAGTCTGGATGTTTGGGTCATACCTCTGTGGTGACCCAAAGTTTTGGACTGAGCCCTGAGATCTTGAACCAATGACCTGAGACTTTGCACTTGGGATCCCATTGTCAGAATTCAATTATCAAAGATAAAAGTCATAGATGAATGTAGTGTTAGTAATATTGTTTGGAAATGTTTCTAATAGTATAGAATGATATTTGAAAGTGAATAGAAGTCCTACAGTAAAAGCAAGTGGCTTTCAGAAGGTCTGCAAAAAGGTGCATAGTTCCAAAGAGATAGATATTCCAAAAGGATTCTATCTTGTCAATTGAATGAATTTCGCAGTCCATGTTGATCACAGCCAATAGTCTCACATTCTTTCAAAGTGTGTTTAAACTAATATAAATGAAGTTTACAGTACTCACTCAATGTAAAGTTGCTGTTCAAGGTAGTTCATGATGAGTTGGCAAGATGGAGTAGAACAATCAAGCAGACGTACAATAATTGAACTAGGGAATATACATGCCAGTGCTCTGCCTATATATTGAACAGTTTGGAAGGAAGAGTGAATGGGAAAGAGTCCGTGAGGGTTGGAAAGTAGCTAAGGTACATGTATACTAATTAATGGCCATAGGAAACAAAGAACAAGGTGTTGTGGAATTAACTACACGCGCATATATCCTACTCCTGAGATATCTGGATGGGCGCTTAACTGCTGGATAGAAGGGGAGGGCAATATATGCTGGATTCCTCAGGTCAATCTCATTCCTTTCCTCTGAATTCATGATCATCTTTTAGATACTTCTTTTATAAGTATACGGACCAAGTTTCACTAGCTAGAGTCGTCTAGTTATTTAGTTATGTAATTATGTATAGTTCCCGGTCAGGGATGACTGGAGACTATACAGCTGCACGGGCAGCCGTAGACGAACCCCTCAGTGTGTTCTATCACTGAGGTGGTGAGTCTAACCTTTGTTTACCTTGTAGAAGAGTAGCTAACTGGTTAGTAGATATCTCTGTCTGCAGGTAGTTCTTTAATATTATAGTGTGTTCTATCACTGAGGTGATATCTCTGTCTGCAGTATCAAAATTTCAATAATTCTCCTATCTACAATAATCCAATAGTAACAACACAAGGGTGGTAGGAAAATTGTGAATGAAGAAAAAGATGAACAGACCAATAATAACTCTTGAAACATGTTTCTGAATCGCATGGGGCTTCAGGTAGGGATAGCTATGTGCAAATCTTTTGGAGGACAATTATGAGGGTCTAGATTATTCACATCATGGAGCCTGATGATATGGCATGTCATCACAAGCTTGATGGAATAGGAATGACTCAATCCATAAGTTCATTGTGAAGGATGGAGATAGTGATGGGGATAGTCAGGGTGGTTCTTTCTAAAAAAAGAATATGATTTGACCTGACCAATGATTGTTTCACTAGATATTTGTCAGAATCCAAATAACAGTGATAGGGGTTGTGGTTGAATATTGTGTTAGTAAATCTGTTCGGAAATGTTCCTAATGATAATAGAATGGTTTTTGAAAGTGAATAGAAATCCTACAGTAAAAGCGAATGGCTTTCGGAATGTTTGCGAACAAAATGCATTGTTCCGAAGAGATAAAGGTTCTGAAAGGATTCTATCTCGTAGATTGAATGAACTTTGCAGTCCATGTCGATCACAGCCAGTGATCTCACATTCTTTGAAGTGGGTTCAACTAATAAAAGTAGAATTGGAGTGCTTACTCAAATATGAAGTTGTTGTTCAAGGTGAGTTGAAGACAAGTTGGCAAATATGAGCAGAGAAATCAAGTTGACATACAATAATTGAACTAGGGAATATACATGCGAATGGGAATGAGTCCGTGATGGTCGGAAAGTAGCTAAGGTACATGTATACTAATTAAAGGCCACAGGAAACAAAGAACAAGGGTGGTGGGAAAATTGTGAATGAAGAAAAAGATTAACGGACTAGGAATAAATCCTGAAACCTGTTTCCGAATTGTATGTTGTTTCGGGTAGATGAACTCTTGTTTCACTTCCTTAAACAACGGCCCTGAGTGTCGGGGATGAACACGTCCACATATTGAATCGTATGTGTTGTCACCATAAGCTTTTAGAAGCATAGAATTGACCCTGCTATTGAGTTCCTAGAAATAGATGGGGATAGTGATGGGGATAGTGTAGATGCTTCTTTTCTGAGGAAAGGCTAATAATAGAACCTGATTGTCAGAATCCAAATAATAACAACAAATGTTGTGGATGAATGTTGTGTTAGTAAAAGTATTCGGAAATATTCCTAATGATAACCGAATGGGTTTGGAAAGTGAATAGAA
>QMFG01001117.1:2322-47170 GCA_003314545.1 Ramaria sp. MG151 | reverse complement strand
GCGATGGGAGAAAAGGAAAATAATAAAATAACACACACCAATGAGCCACGGGCCAGGGGGAGGTCCCGGAAGATGCGAGATGAAGTGGTACGGAGTTTGCGCACAGAATTAGGACAAGAACGAGTGATCCCGCAATGGGTAACACATAGAGTGTTGTTATTCTTAGAACAACCCGAAACAAACTCTGTTACTGTAATTAGTCAATTAGTTAGAGGCCGTTGTTTGATCCGCAGATCTGCTGTAGGTAATTAAGTGGATCCCAAGGAATGCAACCCCTCAGTGTCTCCAGACACTGAGGTGGTGAGTGCAACTGTTCTTCCTTGTCTTAATGCTTTAACAAACTACCTAAGTAGAAACTCATTTGTACTACAGGTAGCTAGACAATTATCACAGTGTTTGGAGACACTGAGGTGAAACTCATTTGTACTACAGTTTTCACATCTATCATGTCCCTCTGCCAAATATCACAACATAGGGAAACTCCAAGTCAGGTTGCACCTATACCATGGCACTGCCTATAAATTTCCTCAAAACCTGAACCTGCTTTGAAAATTATGATCACATAATCTCTTGATAGAAGATGTTTTAGTAAAGCTACAATGCATGCATATACATGTGGGATGTCACCTGAGAGCCTGTTGGAGGAGATAGAAGAAAGAGTGGGGACTCAGAAAATGTTCAGACATGGACATAGACACAGATGGAAGATGTGGTAGCAAAGACAAGCCTCTTAGATACATGTGGTGCCTACATGACCAAAGTGTCCACAACACTATGTAAACCAACAGAGCCTTTGACCACTAAATGGCAAGCATGTGTGTGCTCTAGTTTCCACACAAGATTGTATATCTGCATGTCATTTACATGACTGTTACAATTGCAGCCTCCTTGCTTGCTGATGCAGACATGGAAATATGACTTGTAAAGCAACTGGTCCTTTCAGATGGTTATGTGTATGTACTTCAGGAATGTGGGCTACTTTTCACAGCTGCTGGGGTTCTCCCTTTTTTGTGACTACTAGTCAATTAAAAACCTTTTTGCCCTTAACTATGGACTAATATCATCTAAATCAAGTCCTTAAGCTTAGTGCCTATTGCAGCTTACTTTAGACCTAACAAAGTCCAGTAGCATTTCAGTCTCATTACTTATTGTTAGATATGTTGAGAAGATAGGGTTGAGGGACAGATGGACATTTGGACAAAGGACAGACATTTCTTTTTTCCTAATCCATTTCCTTCCCACTTTATTTTCATTTCATTTCCATTTCACCCAATACTTGTCTCCAGACTAGCACAGGATGAGATCCGACATACGAGCTGAGACTACACATGAGTACACCCAAGAACTTTAAGTTGAGGAGCACCGCCTATAACTACATATGAGACACAGAACAAACCCCCTTGAGTCAAAGGGGCAGACACGAGCATCACAAATGATGACACGTATCAGGAACAGGAGTTGACAAGGGATAGGCCTTTTCACATGGACAAACATTTTCTCCTTTACTTAGTACTATAAAATATGTATGTTTTGATGATGAAATGTAACTGCTTTGACTTTGAGTTTACAGTCCAGCTAGTTCACGAATCACTATTTCAAATGGTCCTCGAGTCAAAGGACACCCTTCACTTCAATATTTATTCAATTTAACATACGGACATCTTTATCCGAACAACCTATCAATGAGACATTGTGTGTCCCAAACATTGCAGATGACCAGCATGTAACCTGATGCAACAACATCGTCAAGTCTACCCTACGCAAATCCCCAAGTCTCTTTACAAGATATGTTAGTTTATGTTGTGGATACTTTGGTCATGTAGGCACCACTTGTATCTACATGGTTTGTCTTTGTGATATATCCACCACATGTGTCTGTGTCTTGTTAGGAAAGTGATATAATAAAGATATGACTTTTTTTCTTATTATTTTTGTTTTGATTTTCTTTATTTTATCAGTATCCCTCACTGTAAGGGAAACCCTCCTAGCGTTAAAAGTTAAGAGATACAGCAGCAAGTGGAATTTAGACAGAGAGTGATAAAAGCACTCTTGAAGGAATATTGGACTTAAAGACTCAAAAATGGCTCAAAAACTCGATGATGTTTAATGTAGATAATGTTCTTCTTAAATACAAAAATTTTCAGAGATTTTGGAGGGTGATTTTCTCGGAAAAATATCACAAGATAAAAACATAGGGATGGAAAATGGGGCTAGGGGATGGATGATGAAAAACAATGTTCATAAATGTTCTGGATAGGAAAGGGGGTTAAGTCCGAAGTAGTAGAGCTTGTTCTGGATGAAAATAAGTGTGGAGTAATGGGAATTGATCAATGGAGAAGGGGGAGGGGTTATGTGGGGAAAAATTTGAGGGGACTTGCCCCTGGATGTCCATAGAGTCAATTAAGTGACTAGGAGTTAGGGAGTTTCATAGGGAGCTGGGAGAATGATTCCTAGGGTGTTTAGGGACACCATAGGTCTATTTTTAATGCATATATGTGGTTCCCTTGACTTGGATAAATAAATATTTTGAGTGAATTCTGATGGTAATGTATCCCCCTGGCTCATAATAATGATTATGACTTGATTTGGTTCATTGTTGGATAGTTTTATCAACTCGAAATGTTTGTAATGGTGGGATGGACTGTGGATGATGTCCAGGACTCATTTCCCCTTGACTTGGATGAATAGGATAGGTGTGATGGAATGTGGGAGTGTGATGAGGGATACTAACAAAAATAAAAAGAAATATCAAAAGAAAAATGATAAGAAAAATAGGTCCATAGCAGTGCTCACAGATGCCTAGCAGAGGGTAAATCCAAAGAGAAAAGTCTAAGGGTCCCCACTACTGGTGAAAAACTATATATGACTACCTACGTGCTGTCTAATAAGAAAAGAAATAGAGATTTTTGTTATATTTATTTTATATTTTATTTGTATTTTATTCGAGTTTTGATCAAGTTGCTTCAATGTGCACAATAAGCGCTTGTGTTGTAATCTAAGCAGGAGTATATTGAGATGCGGGGGATGTACTGATGCAGATGCAAAGTGTTAGCGCTTAAAGTTCACATACTGTAACACAAGCTTTGTAGATAGAGATAAAGGTTCAACTTAACAAAATTGAAGTAACTTTTGAGTTGGATAACAGCCTTGGAATGAAAGCAAACAGCCAGTGACAATTTGCTAACAGTAAAGCAGTTGTAGAGATATAAAGCAAGAGATTCAAAATATGAGAGACTTTGTGGAGATTTACTGCCTTGGATTATAGCAAGAATTACAAGCGTATTTATACGGAACAGTAGCTATAGTGAGTCTCTTGTGGATGAGTGAGAAATATCAGGGTAGTGGAGTGTTTTTGGGGTTGGAATCTACATGAGGGATAAAATGCACAAAATTGGAACTAATTACTATCTAAAGCACTTGAAACCGATCTGTATGCTTTTGGAACTACAGATCATGCATACTACATTTTGTTTTGAGTTGAAAGCACAAGGAAAGAAGAGGGGAAAATTCCGAAACTTCATTTGAAGCTTTGGGCACTTGTTCTAAATGAAATAGAAGTGTTCGGCCTTCAGTCATGGATCGGCGATGATAGGGGTGAATGGAAATGGTTAATCAATTGCTAGATTAATTTTTGGTAGTGTTTCGGAGTCATGTGGTTGCTGATTGCTGGCTGTATGAGCCCATTCATGTTTAAACACATGTGTGCACTTGTTCGCACTTGATTGGGCTTGGGGTTGCTTCACCAGTTGACTCTAAAAATATAAACAAAAGGTATTCTAAGGCTAGAAGCCTTGAATTGAATTGAATCATGTTTTTGTGATTATTTTCCTTTTTGTTCTGTACTAAGGCGGCTCTGCTGATCTATCAGAGGGATTACATAATCCAATGTTCACAGGGTAGATAATAATAATAACACTGTTAACCCTGCCTGACTTCTATCCCCATAAGGTGTTCGTCCCTGATGAAGGTTGGGCCAGGTGTTTGGGCCACACCCTGAGGTGGGCTGAGGTTTTGGGTGGTCCAAGGTTTTGGACCAGAGGCCTGAGACTTCAGACTTGTAATCAGAGGCTTTGGGTCCTTTACCTGAGGCTTCAGACCCAAGTTCTCACACCTTGGACTTGTGTCCTGAATGTGTGAAGGTCTCAGAGGTGTAGAACTCGGCAAGAGTTGGTTGTCCCCTGACACTCACCACACTCCCACATTCCATCACATACATTCTACACTTCCAAGTTGAGGGGAAATGCACCCTACACCTCCAATACTATCCACTACATCACTACCATCAATTTGAGTCAAGAAAACATCATACAGTGAGGTATAATTGAGTCACAATATTCACTATGAGCCAGGGAGACCTGACCTGCTCAAATCACACTTAAAACATTCATCTGAGATGAGGGAGCTACATATATGCAGTCCAAATGAGTCTAAGTTGTAAGCTTTGGATGAGTAGAATTAGTTCAGCCATTGAGCTCCTGTAAAGATGGGGATAGTGATGGGGGTAATTGAGGTGCTTCTTTTCTAGAAAGATTATGAGCAGACCTAATTGTTGATTCCCCCACAAGATATCCATGGAATGAGTTGAGAACTTAATGAAAGAGTATGTTTAAGTAATTACTGAGTCTCAGATCCCAAATGAACCCTTTGGAAAAGGGATTCCAAAAGCAATGAAGTTTCTGATGAGATCTAAAGGTGAATCATGACACCAAACAATACTTTATTTACTCCCAATATGTACTGTCAAACCCCCAAAGCACAAACTACACCAAAAGTCATACCTATCAAAATTATGCTAGGCTTACTGAAAGCCTGTTGTACCTGAATCAAAAGCTGTACCTACTAAAAGTACACCAAACTGAATAATAGTCTGCATAAAACCTCCTGAAAGCTCTTCTTCTACATGGCACCCAATATGCATATTGAAAAAATGAAAAAGTTGAATTATGTCAACTAGTGATACTTAATGGCTACACTTCTTGTTGACAAGGACCTGTGGGATGTTGTAGATGGCACCCTCATCAAACTCCATGGATCCCTGAATGTCAAGACTGTGAAAGCCTTCCTCAAGAAACAACAATTGGTGCATGCAAAGTTCATGCTTAATGTTGGGGTATCCCACTTCTCACATACAAAATCTGATGACCCAAAGGAGATTTGGGAGGACCTTGTGTTATTATCTATTTGATGGAATTCTTATGTAATCACAACATTCACATCGGAGAACAGGCTCAGATAAAAGCAAAGAAAAATGCAAAAATATCTAGAAGACTTGTTGGATGCAATTCATTACCTTTCTATTTATTTTTAGATTGATCCAAATGAATGGTACAAACCCAAACAGACACAAATGACTGCATATATGCTTGCGCACATATTTACATTCAAATCACTACTAATCTATGTGCACATGGACTTGAAACATGAAGAAAAACATAATAGGAAGTTACAATCGATTCCTAATCAAATATAGGGGCACTGATCAGCAACCGAAGCTTTGGAGGCTTCCATTTCATTTTGGAGAAGCACCCGCACTCATGCATGGAGTTTCACAAATTTTCCTCTTCTTTTTTCTTGGTCTCTCTACAGAGAAAAACTATGTTGATTGTTTGATTTGTAGATCTGAAGAATTGAGCATCAGTTTCAAAGTTATTAAAAGTAATAGGTTTAGTTATAGGCAAATGATCGCCTCATACATACACTTACCCTAGACTCATTCCACACCCCCAATTTATTTCTCATCTACAAGGCATACTTCCTAGCTACAGTTTCTTTTAAATAGGTTTGTATTTCTCATCAAAAATTAAGGCAGTAAATCTCCACAAGCCTGCTCTTGTTTTCTATCTGTTTGCTTGATCTCTCTGCTACCATCTCTTTGATTGCAAATCACCACTGGCCATTCACTCTCAATTGGAGATATATAGCCTGTTCAAGTGTTACTTCAATTTTGTTAAGTTGTGCTATTATCTCTATCAAAATTGTTTGTGTTGCCATACACAAACATTGTCCCACACCAGCACTTCCCTGGCATCAGTATTCATTCTCACTTAGATAACAAAACAAGTGCCCTTTTGAGCACATCCAATATACAAGACTCAAGGCTCAAAAACAAATTGAATAAAATACAAAATATACTCAAAAAATATTTCTTTTACATTTTATATTACCTTGAAAAGATGCACCACACTCAGGATTTTCCACTTGTCTTATCCTACATTTGTTCTTTTACACACGCAAAACAGACAACCAGCCAATAAGTGCCTGGGTCTCAGCAATTTGTGTTGAAGAAACACACTGACACCATGTCTCTGATGAACAACATAGCCTCCTTGTTAAAACTGGTGGATAAACCATAGTACAGCGCATTTGTACCTTAGACAAGTTAATGTACCAGTACTAGCAAGAGGGAAGGATATGGCTGGTCAAGGCCACGAGAATCGAATGGCTCCTGCCTGCTAGTTTCAAGGAGCCAGGAAATATGTAAAATATTAAGATATATATATACAAGACTGCAGCGACGAGAGGCAAGTATGTGATGGTGACGTTGCCAGTATTCCAACGCGGGAGTGGTGTGGCGCTTGGAGCCCACCTCGAGGAACCCATATATGAATTGAGGTCTAGCTGTCTCTCAATTCGCGCCATGTTTGGCCCCAATCTCATGGTCCCGCCCTGCTCATCACACAAGTATCATCATGAAGCACAGACTCAGAAGTACTTACTATTCGTTAGACTTTTGAATGTTGCTGCTCCCTAAGGTTTCCACGATGGGACATTTTGTACGACAGCATCGAATTCCCGTGATAAATAATCACTTGCACATCATAAATACAGATTCAAATAAATATTGAGTTTGTCGACACGACGGTAAGCAGAACTATAGTAGACAGCGGCAAACATAGAAGAGACTCAATTCTCTTACATCACAGATGTCAGAGTGAGCGGTAACTGCACGCGACCAGGTTCCCCCTTTATCCTGAGAATATAAACATGAGACTACACCAGAGTTCAGCGGCTCTGGATGTAACTTACATGGGCGTCATGATTCCGGTGGCACTCCTGATAATCTCAGGGTTTCCCGGAGCAGGAGAGAATCCAAAATGTTCAAGGAATTCTATGAGTATTGCCTGCATTTCAAGCAGACTGTGAATCCATGAGCACTGGAAACCGGATATTGAAAACAGAGGACATACGCGAAGCGCCATCTGTGAGCACCGAGGGTTAGTACATGTCGCATAATCATGAAACAACGCACGCACCCGATGCATCCACGGACACCGCTTCCAAATGTTGCTCTGTTGTGGAAGTTAACCTTCATCAGCTCACAGTGCCCCAACGGAACAGATGACGGGTCCCCACATGTTAGATACAACACCAAGCCCGATCTTCTGGTTGCTCTCTATTCCTTCGAGAAAACGTTCCGGCCTCCATATGTCAGCATCCTGACCCCAGACTGACTTCAGCCTACACAAAATGAATTATTCAAAGTACATTATACTCGGGTATTTCAGTCACCTGTTGTACGCTCCGACGGATAATGTGACGTTTTGCCCTTTGCTGATGGGGATGCTGGTTATGACTTCCCCAGTCGTCGTTGTCACTGGTATCGAAAGAGGGATGACATCTTCGCGGCCAGCTTCACGAAGCAGCGTTGTGGAAATAGGGTGGAATCTTAGTGTTTCCTATAAAATATATCAATTGCAGGCTTTCTTGAAATATGATAGAGCCACCAACCTTAATGACAGCGAGCAGCAATTTCATTGCGTCTATGTCAGAGATAGTAAGCTCGCTATTCCCTCGCTGAAGAGCCTGCGAGCGAGCTGTCGTGATTTCCTCTCGGACCCTACGCTGTATCTCTGGGTGTCGTGAAAGTTCGTATAAGGCAAATGTTAAAGTGGAGCTAGTTGTCTCCTGCCCCGCGATCATCAGGGTCCTATTGGGAACTCAGTACTCTAGATCGTCATTCACATAGCGTGAGTACTAACTTCAACTGCGATATTACTTCAAAATCGCTCAATCTACTCTTCGGGTTTTCAGATAGATTGGCCCTGACTGAAAAACGGTGAGAATATGGCTGAAATATACGAGATGACCAAGTCCTTACTAAGAAGGCTCATAACACCCCTTCCGCCCTCTTTTCCTGAAGATTCTGACTGTGCCTTGTCCATCAGCTGCTTGGCGACGCTATCTGCCACCGTTGTATACTTTCGTAACCTCTTACCCTGCTTGGTCGGTATTAGGCTAATGAGGATGCTTGATACTGCTAAAGGGAGATAACCCCAGAAAGCTTCGAACGCGAGGATGGCGTTGGAGCGCATGTAGAACGAATCGGCACTGGCTAACAATGAACGTCAGAATAGATCAAAAACGCTTAGGCTCACAACAGATTTTTATAAACGGCAGAAAATTCGTTCTCTATCTCGTCTATAGCGCCAAAGTCATAATCCAGCGCGGCTGTAACCAGTTGTTGTCAGCGCCGGTGATGCGAGTAAGATGGGACTATTACCTTGCCCCATGGCATCCAAGGTAGTGCGAGTGAGCCACGATGGAGTATCGATGATTATTGATTCTCCTCCATTCAAGGAAATTTTATCTTCCAACTTGGCCACACTCTGTATGAAATATGAACAAGTGGGATACGAAAGATGAGTATAATGAACCTTTTGTGAAGTATGGACAAACAAGGGTAAAAATCCGCGCAGAATACTGAAGGAGAACGCTGGATTCATTACTTTCCTATGCCTCGTATGATCGGATCCTGATCAGTAGTGTAAGAGCGTTCGCATCACCTATGTGATACTGGAAATACAATCACCTTGTGCGTGTAAAATTCCTTCTCCCAATAATATCTTGTTTAAAGCTCGTGAATGTTTTGGAAGATGGAAATTATAACCCGATGTATTGAGAACATATTGTATAACCTGTTCATGCTTAAGATTGAGACATGTATGGATGTAAAAGGGATGACTTACTTTCGGGTCAGCCGAGAATACAACATTAGCCTACACAGGTACCACTGAGATTGAGAACGATCGAGGCTCTACTAGAGTGAAGAAAACACACCCCAAAGGCACCCTTGATTTTTAGAGTGGTTCCATAACTTCTGGTCCACGCGAATTCCGCGTCTCCGATGTTTTCCGGTCGAAAAATATCAGGGAGGTTTCCTTGAAGAATAGGTTAGCAGGATGGATGACAGCGTCTGCACATGTGGCGCACCAACAAGCCATGAGCCTGGAGGTGGACCCGGGAGGTGTGAGATGGAGTGGGAACGGAGTCTGCGTATGAGGGCACGCAGAATAACGAAGAGAAATAATGATATCGCAATGGATATAGAGTAGGGGAACTCCATGTTAAGTTACACTTATGTGCTGGTAATGCCTGTATGTTTCCTGGAGGCCTGCTGTTATATAAATATTGGCATATGAAATGCAGCTCGGCTGGAGAAAAATCTGAGTCATTTGAGATGTACAATATTGTGGCTTGGAGCCGAACACCGGTATGCTGACGATTGCGCACCTTGGCTGTGCGGCAGAATAGCGTCTCAGATATACTTGTCCACTTTGAAGATTATAGCCACGTGGTCTCTGGATATGGCGAAGCTAAGATGACTACGGCATGTATTTGAGAGGCTTTGCTAACAAGGCGAGCATACATGACTGTAGCCGCCCATGTGCGCCACAAAATAGAAGATATGACTAAGGCCACCCGGCAGCTCCTGTGGCTTCGCCACAGGGGCGAACCCTCGCTATGCTCGGCTTCGTTGCAAGGGGCGAATCCTCGCTACCCTCGGCTTCGATGCAAGAGGCGAACCCTCGCTGCGCTTGGCTTCATTGCAGGAAGGCAAATCCTCGCTATGCTTGGCTTCAATGCAAGAGAGTGAATCCTTACTCCACCCTTGAGCTTTTACACTTCTGAATCTTTATTTTTTAACTAATTCTATTGTAACTACCTTGAAGTAACACCTTTGTCTTTCTGAATCTTTGTAGTTACTTCTTTCACTCCTTACTTTCATTCTTTCATCCCTTCTCAACACTCATCCTATTTCTCTCCATCTATACATACTCTTTCTACATATATTCATACATTACAATCTATTTATCTCTGTCATTTTAATCCTCTTTATCAATTCTATCATATTTAACTAAATAAATCAAAAACTAAATCACTCACTCAATCATGACTTGCTCAAGCATTCATCCCTGCAATGTAATGAATTACAGTCTGGACAATGCAATATTCATTGGTCCCAAATCATATGCTGGAGCATCTGCTTCAGTGAGAGGACGATGACCCTGAGGGATCTGAGAAGGTGCAAGTAGAATAGGCTGAAGAGGGGCAGGCTGTGGGACAGGAGGCTGAGCATGTGATTGGGCAACAGCAGCTATACCATGTTGATGACTTGTGGCAGCTGCTTGCACACACAATTGGGCAATAGCAGCTGAGCCAAGTGGGATAGGAGCAACAAAGCCAGTCACAGAAAAATTAGACTGTGCCACAACATGTCTCCTTTGAAGAGGCGCTGGCTGTGGAATGGCAGCTAACTGAGTACGAATAGCAGCAATTTGCTGTCTAGGACTGATATTTAGAGCTAAAGGTACAGGACCATTAGAATGTCCAGCTACTGGTGCAGCTATAAAAGGATCACCCCCAATCTGTTGTTGCTGATGGGGGTGAGGCAAAGACAAAACCAAATCAAGTGTAGGTATTATATTCTGCATTCTAGATACAGTAGCAGCAGCAGCATGGTCTCAACGATAAGTAGAGGAAGTCATCTGTTGCAATTCACGCTCTCTAGCATGGTCATCTTGCCTATCCCTCTCAGGAGGAGTGGGGATGACCCTTTAGAAGATAGAATAAAAATATAAGCAATAAGGCAAGCGCAACAAAAGACTCACATAACCAAGATAAACTAAAGATGCAAGATAAAGTAACATAAGTTACAAATCCAGGCAGGTTTAAACCAATCAGGTGAAAAAAGTGAAAATAAAAGACTGAGAGACTCACATGTGTCACCAGAAAGGATGAGAGGCAAGGCAACAGAGGAGATCTGGGAAGAAAGACAGAAAAAGAGGTGAAAAAAGCAAAAATAGAGGACAGAGAGACTCACTTGTATCTGAGAGGGAAGGAGAGGAGGAGATCTGGGAAGAAAGACAGAAAAAGAGGTAAAAAAAGCAAAAATAGAGGACAGAGAGACTCACTTGTATCTGAGAGGGAAGGAGAGGAGGAGATCTGGGAAGAAAGATAGAAAAAGAGGTGAAAAATGCAAAAATGGAGGATAGAGACTCACTTGTATCTGAGAGGGAAGCAGCAGAGGAGATCTGGAAAGAAAGACAGAAAAAATGAGCAAAAAATGCAAAAATATTCAGCTCAGACATACTTAGAGAAAAGTCAGGGTGAGCTTCAAGTTTGGACGCCGGTGGGCGCAAAACTCCGAGGGACAACGCGAAATGAAGGAGATTTGAAACTCCGACATGACAGATGGCGCGGAAAAGTGATCAAATCAAACTCCGATCTAATCACTCAGCACAGCCCACATGGACCCCGGGAGGAGCGTTATATTATAGAATAGATATATATATTATAGATTGAGTGTATACCCTCTAGGATTGTGCTGTTTTCCGCAGACTGGAGTTCGCCGCTTTCATTATGACCTAGGGTCAGAAAATTGACATGCTTACTACTTGTAGCTAGCGCATGTTTGATGCTATACTTCGGCCGGTTAATTGCGGACTAATGTCATCTGGATCAATTCCCCTAAGCTTAGGGACTACCGCAGTTTGAAAATGTCCGGCATTTCAGTCTCTTACATGATCTACTTTCCTGTGCAGCTAAACCACGACAATGCGGAGACAGCTCCTGCGGATGGGAACTAGATTGGTACCGTGTGATTCATCAATCAGGGTCTACTTAGGGGGGCTACTGATATTGAGACATGGCAGTGGTGAGGACAGCAACAACTTCGAATGAAATACATGTACGTATCCGACAAACAAACAGCATACCCATCTCCATGGCCTCTCCTAGGACCTCCACATTTGGAACCATGTTTAGGGAACGCCTATGGCTAACTCGATTATGTTCTGTACCATTGATCAGGGATTCCAGTGTTATCGAACACGAGGATCAGGTGCATTCCTTCCTTGATGCACAATTGACATTTCGGTCCTGCAGTTACTAGCAGGATGAACCATGAACCCATGAACTAGGACCTGCAGCTTGTTAGTGCAACACAGACGGCTAGGTGACGGGAGGAGTTCGCGTAAGACGTAGATTAAGACGTCACACATGAAAGGCACGGCTTGCATCACGATCGTGAACCACCCGAGGTACGCCTGTATACCTTTGGTAATAAGGCGGCATCTCGTTCTCGTACGCAAGATATTGAGCCTGTGTCCGTACTGGCCTGATTACAGGCTGCCGTATGTTCTGTTGTTGCGGCTGTCAGCAAAATGTACAACAGTATATTTGACGATAGCTGATGGGAAAGTCGCTATGGCGTTATGGTTACCAGAATCGGATCGACGAGCGTGGAGAACCGTGCCATGCGAAAGAGGTTCACGTTTGAGGTGAACGAGGACCACCACGTAAAGCGTTAGTGGTATTGTAAACGAGAATGAATGAAAAAAGAAAAACACAGTAATTTCCGAACAGAGAATACTGGAACACAGCACGAACAAAGAAAAAAAAACAGTGATTATAAAATCCACTCACCCCGTTCCAGATAAATACTTCTTCCCGTGCTTCGATTTCCATATCAACCTCCAGACCGACGATCCTTTCGCTCTCTCTTATCCGTCTCCCCCTCTCCATCTCCAGCTTGATCCTCCCGCTCCAGTCTAACCTTCTCCCTCTCCGTCTCTCTGCTCTCTGCCAATGCATCCCCGGACTCCATCCCTTCGGCCTCCTCAGTCATTAGAGATTCACTCGCAAACTCTAAAGGCTCATCCCGTCCAGAATCCATATCAGCATTGTCTCGTATTTCCCAGCCATCTGCACGAAGTGTCTAGGTTCCGTTCCATCACGCGGACGTGGAGTCGCCGTTCGTGACATAAACCCTGATGAGGCGCCACTCAGCGCCTGTCGCCGCTGCAAGGACCACATCGTGTCTCCACATGTCCGAGCCACCTCCTCACGCACGCGCCTCACGTGACGTAAGTTGTGGCCTAACGAAGGCAGACAGCGCGCTCGGTAGAGGGCCACCGGGTGTAAATGGATGGAGACTGAGCTGAGACCAAACAACGTGCCAGATAAGGAAATGGATATGAATGGAGACTGAGCCGAGACCAGACAACGTGCCAGATAAGGAAATAGGGTGAGTGAAGGGAAAGAAGCAGCAAAGCATATCAAATATGGGAGAAGAAGAGAACGCCGGAGAAGCAGAAAGAGAACGCCGGACTCTTGGACCCTGCAACGGTGGCAGCGGCGACGACGCGCGTTCTCCCGTCTCTCCGTTTCGTTTCGTTTCGTTTAATGCTTGTTTTTATTTTATTTCTATTGTAATTTTTTTGGCGTGTGAAAAGCCCCGCGCATCGCGTTCATCGCGTTAGAGAGAGAGATAGAAAGAGGGGGGGTTCGTGGCGGTGGTGGGTATGGGTAAGACGCCGCCGCACAGCCCCTTCAACCGCGAATTGTTTTTTATCCTTTCTAGTGCTTGTAGCACTTTTTTTCAACAAACGCAACATGCATGCTCTCAGTCTCTTGTGCTGTCTCTCTCAGTCTCTCACACTCTCTCTTGGTCTGTCGCACGTTAACCCTCGCTCTCGCTTTTTTCACGCGCACGCACGCACGCACACACTCTTTCTTGCTCTTGGTCTTTCGCTCACTCACCCTCCCTCCCTCTCTCTTGGTCTTGTGCACTCTTGCTCTTACTCTCTCTCTCTCTCTCTCTCTCTCTTGTCCAGCTTCTTTCATGCACCAGCAGTGGCAGGCTCAACATGCCCTCCCACCTTCCTCCTCTTTCAGGGTTTAGCACCAGGCTCCAGCAGTGCACTGGGGCCTCCAACATCTGCCATTGGCCACTTGCACAGAAACTCAGCCTCATCTCTCTTGCACCTAGAGGTTCAAAGGAAGTGCCAGTTATGTTTCCAATTGGCTATCTTTGTTATTATCTATTTGAAGAGATGATTATGTAATCACAGTGTTTGCATCAGAAGACAGGGTTGGACAGAAAAGAAAAGAAAAATACAAAACTATCTACAAGTTATCTTGGACACAATTCAAGGCTAAATGCCTTGTTTGTTTATTTTTAGATTGAGCCGAATGAATGGCTATGAACCCAAAAGGAAGCAAATGGCTACATATACGCTTCCTTGCATGATCACACTCGTTATACTACTGATTGATGCACATGAGGACTTGAAACAACAATGAAAATATATTAGGAACTTAACAATCAATTCCTATCCAAGCATAGGGGCACCGATTCACAACTGAAGCTTCAGAAGCTTCTATTTCATCTTGGATAAGCATGCACATGTCAGAATCCAATTATCAGTGATAAGAGTCATATATGAATGTAGTGTTAGTAGTATTGTTTGGAAATATTGCTAATAGTAATAGAATGATATTTGAAAATAAATAGAAATCCTACAGTAAAAGAGAATGGCTTTTGGAATGTTTGCAAAAAGGTGCATAGTGTCACAATCACAGTTTAGGACATTCCATTGTTTCAATCCCAAAACATGATGTTCCAAAGAATTCCAAAAACTTCCTCCAGAACCCCAAATCATCCTCCTCAATGCTTCGCATATATTTGATCTGGTCACTTAACCCAGTTCAGGAATTGCTCTATTTGGTGTTTAGTGAAACAATCAACAATCAGGTCCAATCATAATCTTTTCTAGAAAAGAAGCACCCTGATTATCCCCATCACTATCCCCATCTTTTTCAATGAACTCATTGATCGAGTTATTTCTAGTCTGCTGAAGTTTGTGATGACATTCCATATCATTATACTTATTGATATGAATGTTCTAGACTCTCAGGATCACACTCTGAAGGATTTGCACATGGTTATCCCTACCTGATGAGCCATGCAATTTGGAAACATGTTTCGAGAGCTATTGCTGGTCCATTCATCTTTTTCTTCATTCACAATTTTCCTTCCACCCTTGTTCTTTGTTTACTATGGTCTTTAATTAGTATACATGTACCTTAGCTACTTTCCAACCCTCACGGACTCTTTCCCATTCGTGTTCTCTTCCAAGCCATTCAGTATATAGCTAGCACAATTGCATGTATATTCCCTAGTTCAATTATTGTACATCTACTTGATTGTTCTACTCCACCTTGACAACTCATTGTGAACTACCTTGAACAACACCTTCACATTTAAGTGAGTACTCCAACTTTATGTATATTAATTTAAACACACTTTTAAAGAATGTGAGACAATTGGCTGTGATCAACATGGACTGTGAAGTTTATTGGATCAATGAGATAGAATCATTTTGGAATATCTATCTCTTTGGAACTATGCACTTTGTTCACAGACATCTGAAAGCCATTCACTTTTACTGTAGGATTCCTATTTACTTTTGAATATCATTCCATTACTATTAGAAACATTTCCGAACAGTACTACTAACACTACATCCATCTACAACTCTTATCACTGATAATTGAATTCTGACACATAGTTCCAAAGAGATAGATATTCTGAAGGGATTCTATCTTGTTGATTGAATGAACTTTGCAGTCCACATTGATCATAGCCAATGGTCTCACATTCCTTCGAAGTATGTCTAAACTAATATAAATGAAGTTGGAGTACTCACTCAAATGTGAAGTTGCTGTTCAAGGTAGTTCACAATGAGTTGGCAAGTTGGAGTAGAACAATCAAGTAGACATACAATAATTGAACGAGGGAATATACAAATGAATGTGCTACCTATATACCAAATGGTTCAGAAGGGAGAGCAAATGGGAAAGAATCTGTGAGGGTGTCAGGGAACAACCCATTTTCACCAAATCCTACACCTCTAAGGCCCTTACACAAGCAAAGCACAAGTCTGAGGCATGGGAACCTCGGTCCAAAGCCTCGGGCCCTTGACCCGAAGCCTCCAAATATGAATCCGATGTCTTGGGCTTCTAGTCCAAAACCTTAGACCACCCGAGACCTCAACCAACCTCAGGGTATGGCCTGAATACCTGATCCGAACACTTGGCCTGACATCCGACTTTCATCAGGGTCGAAGCACCTTATGGGGATAGAAGTCGGGCAGGATTGACAGCATGTAGGAGTGCCCCTGGTTGGGCGTTAGGTAGTTGTATATAGTTTTTTCACTAGTAGTGGGGATCCCCAGACTTTTCTCTTTGGATTTCCCCTCTACTAGGTGAGCTGAAAAGATTTAACAAACTAGAAATAGATCCTGAAACAGGTTTCTGAATCGAATTGCATGGCTCTTCGGATAGTGACAACCCTTCATTAATCTTTGAATATTCATCCTAAGCATCATGGGTACTTGTACCATAGATTCGAATGGTGATGTGTGCTACTGTGTATTGTAAGCGAGTGGATTTGGTTCAGTCATTTGAGTTCCTTGGAAAAGATGGGGATAGTGATGGGGATAGTCAGGGTGTCTCTTTTAAGAAAAAGATTATGATTGGTCCTGACTAGTGAGTATTGCACTAAACATCAATGGAGTGACTGAAGGAACTCAATAGATGACAAGGTTGATGAATACAATGGGAAAGGTGGCAATGATTTGATGTTCGGAAGGTGGTTTTCAGAAGTCTTTGGCAATTGTTCTTTGGGAGAATAACAGTCAAATGTTCTGAAATAGGATTGTGACACACACATGTGCGAGGTGTTTCACGGTTCTGTGCTTCTATTTTTTCTTGTTTTCTCAATTATGAAAATTATGTTGATTGATTTGTTTGTAGTTCTGAACGAGTATACATCAGTTTCAAAGTTATTGAAAGTAATTAGTCTAGTTACAGTCAGATAATCACCACATGCAGATCAACATCCCAGAATCATTCCACACCCCCAATTTCTTTTTCATCCACAAGGCATACTTCCTAGCTACAGTTTCTGTTAAATAGGCTTGTATTTCTCATCAATAATTAAGGCAGTAAAACTCCACAAACCTGCTCTGGTTATCTCTCAGTTTGCTTTATATCTCTACAACTACTCGTTGATTGCAAATCATCACTGGCTGTTTGCTCTCAATTGGAGATATCTTTTGTGCTCAAATATTATCTCAATGTTGCTAAGTTGCACTATTATCTCTATCAAATAAGTTTGCGTTGCTGTACACAAACTTTAAGTGCTGACAGATTAGCCCTGCACCAGCACTTCCCCTGCATTAATATTCATTCTCACTTAGATATCAAACAAGCACCCTCTTGAGCGCAAACAAGTTCTCAAAGCTCAAAACAAAACAAACAAAATACAAAATATATACAAAAATATTTCTTTCATTTCTCATATTAATCTTATATTGTTGAAGTTCTCACACATCCAAGAACTACAGAGAAATTGCCTTACACTTTGAATATTGTACACCAAAGCATTCTGAGTTTTCACTGGTATACCAACTCATGGACCAGTCCCTGAGGGAGAGGGAATGGCTGCAGGAGAAGTCAGGCTCTTCCCAATCAAACACCACCTGCTTCTAGTGTGCAGTTATAGGACTCATGCATGACAGCAGCAGTATGCAAATCTCCCATGAGATCATGCCATCCTGAGATGTGAGCACAGCAGCTCTTGTCAAAGGCTTTTGCAAAAGGATGCATAGTTCCAAAGAGATAGATTTTCTAAAGGAATTCTATCCTGTAGGTTAAATGGACTTTGCAGCCATGTCAATCACAGCCAGTAATATCACATTCTTTCGAAGTGTGTTTAAGTCAATATAAATAAAGTTGGAGTACTCACTCAAAGGTGTGGTTGTCCAGAGACTTTTGTTCAGGTAGTTCATAATGAGTTGGCAGGTTTGAGCAAGGCAAACAAGTATATGTACAATAATTGAACTAGAGAATATACATGCAAATGCACTACCTATATACCAAACAGCTCAGAAGCGAGAGAAAATGGGAAAGAATTCATGAGGGTTGGAAAGTAGGTAAGGTACATGTATGAAAATAAAGAACAAGGGAGGTAGAAAAATTGTGAATGAGAAAAAAGATTAACAGACCAATAACAACTCCTGAAACATGTTTCCAAATCACATGGATCTTTATGTAGAGATAACTGCATACAAATCCTTTGGAGGGTGATCCTAGGTATCTGAGATGCAGGGACCATATAATCTAATGGTATGGGCTGTCACCATAAGTTTTGTGAGAACTGACTTGATCAATGAGTTCATTGGGAAATGTTATTGTATCTTCAATGCACCACTTACATAATCACAGGGATGCATCAAAGAGAACAAGAGAAGAGACTATGACAGATACACAGGAGTATTACAAGGCTCACAAATCAGCACTCCCACAGCTCACAAATCAATCTCCAGAGCATAGGCAACCCTATAAGCACATGAACCACCACATATACCCATTGCATCAATCTGATTATGCATATTCACCCACACATGCACATAGATGACTGAAACATTAACAAAGATAAATCAATATCTAAGTGAATTTATAATACACATGGACAGGAACTGATACCCAGCCAGACATCACTGATACTATCCACTTTGGGATGACCATGGACCCCTAGCTCCATCCCATGAGTATTTTCTTTCTTACCTCTCTTCTTTTCTATATCAAAATATATTAACCATTATCAATGTAGTTCTCAGTGATTGAAAAACAGGTTTCAAGAGGGATGATGAATAGATAGCAATTAGTTACCCTTGTTTCAGATACATCACCACCCCACTTCCCCAGAATATTCCAGACTTGTTCTACAATCCCATTTTTGCTTGCATAATTTAGATAGCTATTATAGTGACTAGATCTCTTAAATAGGCTTGTAGTTCTGAGAAATGATTATTAAGGTAGTAAAACTCCAAACATTCTCCTAGACTCTCTAAAGATAGTCTAAAAGCTCTACTATTAGGAAACTGATAGTAAATCATTGCCAGCTGTTCATTTACATTTCTCTAATAAGAAACAAGAAAATGATTTTTATTTATTTTGTTTTAGTTTATTTGATTTGTTTTTAATGGTTTTCTTCGAGTATGCTTGAGGCGGCTCTTAAGCGTCTAAAATGTGATCTAAGCGGTGTGTGTGAAATCTAGCGCGGGGGATGCGCTGATGCGGAATCAAATATCAGTGCTTAAAGTTCGCGTACAGTGACGCAAGCTGTAGATAGAGAGATAACTGTAACTTAACAGTTTTGAGATGAACAATGGGTTCAATAGGATGCTTGAATCGATGACGAACGGCCAGTGACGATTCGTTAACAAAGCAAGCGATGTTGAGATATCAAGCAAAGATGTGGAGACTGTTCTGAGACTGTGGAGGTTATACTGCCTTAGATTCTGGAGAAATTTACAAGCGTACTTATAGTGAGAGCTAGCTAGTAATTGTCCTTTGTGTTCCCAAGAAGAATATTGGGGCGATGGAGCGGTTCTGGGGTTGCAGACTACATGAGGGAAAGAATGCACAAAAAATGTACTAAAACATGTTTAAAATATCTGAAACTGATTGTGAGGTGGTAGGAGGTGTGGATCATGTGTTTCACTACTATACTGAGCCAAAAGAACAAGAAAAACAATAAGAGAAAATCCTGAAACTCCATTTCGAAGCTTTGGGCGCTTGCTTAAATGAAATCGAAGCGATCGGCTTCGTTTGTGGATCGGCGATGATAGGGGTGATCACGAATGGAAATAAGAGTGTTGTAAGAGTTGGTAGAAGTGTTTCAAAGCCACACGGGGCTCGATCGGTGGCTATTGGAGCCCGTTCGTGTCCGAAGCGCATATATGCGCACATTCATCCCTGCATAGGCCGGGGATCATTGGCCGAGTAGTCCTAGAAATGTAAACAGATTATATCCTAAGGCCTGAGGCCTTGGATTCTCATTAGTAGATGTTTTTATGGATTTTTATTGTTTTTATTCTATGCGGCGCTACTGATGCATCAGTAGATTACATAATGTAATAGTCGCGCGGTAAATAGATAGTGAAATAACATTCTCAATACTCAAAAGAATCAACTGTTTGCTCAAAACTGTCAAGTTTGACTTTATTTCTTGTCTCCAATAGTTGTATCACTGCGTACAAGCTTTAGATACTGAACCGATTTGATCCCACTAGTGTCTGTTTAGATCAGAATACAAAAATCAATTACATAATCAATAGGCACTATCACAATTACCTTAATATCACAAAGACAAAAACAAAATGTAAAACATTAAACAGATAGATATATTTCTTTATTCACTCAAAATATAAGGAAAGATAGGGATAGTCAGGGTGCTTCTTTTTCAGAAAAGATTATGATCAGACCTGGTTATTGCTTGTAATGTAAAATAAAGGAAATATTTTTATATCTATTTTATATTTTATTTGAAATGTTTTTTTGTAGTTTGAAAGCCTTGTACATTGAACACATTCAAAAGGGTGATTGGTTTGATATCTAAGCGAATGAATAGTAATGTGGGGAAGCACTGGTGCAGGGCTAATCTGTCAGCACTTAAAGTTCATGTGTAGCAACGTGAGCTTAGTAGATAGAGATAATACTTGAGTTCGAAATATATCTTGAATTTATAGCAAATGGCCAGTGATGATTGGCAATCAAACAGGTATTGATAGAGATATGAAGCAAAGTAAGAAGAGATATTGAGAGCAGGCCTGTGGAGTTTTACTGTCTTAGATATTGATGAGAACTACAAGGGTATTTAACTGAAACTGTAGTTATGAAGATTGTCATGTGAATGAAAGAGAAATTGGGGGTGTGGAGCAAGTCTGGGGTGTGTAACTACATGTGGCAATCATTAGCCTAAAGCTGAACTAATTACTTCTAATTTTTGTGAAACCGATATGTCTCTTCAGAACTACAAATCAATCAATCAATATAATTTTTGTGAGGTGAAACAACAAGAAAAATAGAAGTAGAAAACTGTGAAACACCTTGCATGTGTATACGCACTTCTCTGAAATGAAATAGAGGCTTCAGGGCTTCGGTCGCAGATTGGTGCCCCTATATGTAGATAGGAATTGAGTGACAATTTCCTATTGTGTTTTTGTTGTTGTTTCAAGTTTGCATGGTCACTCATCAATGGTGGTTTGAATGCAAACATGTGTGGCATATATGCTATCATTCATGATCCTCCTCAGTGCCCCTATACATAGATAGGAATTGATTGACAATTTCCGATTGTGTTTTTGTTGTTGTTTCAAGTTCACATGGTTGCCAATCGATGGTGGTTTGAATGTGAACATGTCCAGGTGCATATATGCTGTTGTTCTCAATCCTCCTGGTTCATAGCCATTTGGTCCATTCAATCTAAAAATAAAATAGAGGAAAGGTTCTAAGGTTTTTAGCCTTGAATTGTGTCCAAGAAGTGTTGTTGTTATTTTTGTATTTCTTTTTATTTTGCCTGAGCCAATCCCCTTGATGCTACACTGTTATTACATAAGTGTATGTTCAAATAAATAATAACAGCTTGTTTCACTAAACACCAAATGTAGTAACCAGATCAATGTGTGCAAAGAATTTGGTCAAGGTGAGGGTAATTCAGATTCCAAATGAGGTCGTCTTTTGGATGATATTTGTTTGGAAGTAAGAGGATAATGGTGAAAGGCTCAAAATCTTATCATGACAACATACACTTGGTGCTAGAGTGTCTAGATAGAGATAACACTTCAACTTAACAAAATTGAAGTGACTATTAAGTCTAATAAATGCCTTGAGTTGAAAGCAAACATCTGGTGACAATTTGCTATCAGGAAAGCACTTGTGAAGATATTGAGCAAGAGATTCAGAATATAGAACACTTGGTGGAGTTTTACTGCCTTAGATTATAGCAAGAACTACAAGCATATTTAAGGAGAATGGTAGCTAGGATATGTGTCTCGTGAATGTTGGTGAAAGATGGGGATTGTGGAGTGGTTCAGGGGTCTTTGACTACATGTGGAGAATATTCTACTAAAACAAATATATCTACTTAAAAAACTTCATGAAACCAATCCATACTTGTTCAGAACTACAAATCACCAAGCTCAGATTCCATTTATGATTGAGTTACGAGGCCTTGCTTCTTCAATGCCTATGGAATGGGTGAGCCATTGAAGGTGTAGATCCATCCTGATGTTGATTTGTGATTGTTGATATCCTCTGCATAGTTGGCATCTGTAAATCCTGCCAGATGGTGGTCCTTCCCTTCAAATTTTCTTCCTTCTTTGTTGTAGGTAATTCCATAGACTTTTGTGTGATGTAGGTAGCAAACTATTTGTTTAGCTGCTTCCCAGTGAGCGATTGTGGGCTGGTGGGTAAATTGAGTGCATTTGTTGACTGCAAATGAAATGTTGAGTGGAATGGCCACAGTGCAGTAGTTAATACTGCATATGAGAAAGGCATAAGGGATATCGATAGTGTTTCCTTCATTTGGGAGTGCATATAGGTCAATGTTTGGGTTCATTGGGAATGTTTGGGCTTTTCTGGGTGTAATATTGAACTATTTGGCCCTCCTAGCACCTGCAGATACCTAGTAGAGGGGAAATACAAGTAAAGGGAGCTCTCACCTAGTAGAGGGAAAATCCAAAGAGAAAAGTCTGAGGGGTCCCCACTACTAGTGAAAAAACTATATATGACTACCTAATGCCCAACCAGGGGTACTCCTACATAGTGTCAACCCTGCCCAAGTTCTATCCCCATAAGGTACTTTGCCCCTGATGAAGGCCAGATATCAGGCTAGGTGTTTGGATTGCACCACAAGGTGGTCCAAGGTTTTGGGTCATATCCCCAATGTGGTCTGAGGTTTTGGACTTGTAACTGGAGGCTTTGGGCCCATGACACAAGGCTTCAGACTCAGGTTCCTGTGCTTTGGACTTGTGTCCTGAGTGTGTGAAGGTCCAGACCCCAGAGATGTAGAGTTCAGTGTATGGGCCAAAATTGGTTGTCCCCTGACAATACCACCTTTCATCCCTTGCCCTACTCCACACATAGCACATCCCACCAGGCCAGCTGATGGACATCTGGGGCTGCAGTCTTCATTTGGAGGCTAAAGGTGAACCCACATATTCACTGCAAATGTTGCATGGCACCTACTTTCTTGATCACTTTCTGAAACCTTAGGACAAAGTGTGAGAATACTTGGCAAGCTATGGACAATGGTAATGCAATGTACATACTATTCTTGCCATGGGAAATAGTTGAACTTTTGAAGCTCTTGTGCAATCTGTTAGGATACAGTGGAGAGCCTAAGTTCACTGGTTTGCTCTCCAATAGTATAAGTGTCATGATGATTGGGATCAGAGGGCTTGTGATAGAGATGTGCAGGATTAGGATATGTTGGCATGATTGAGATATGGCATTCAGCATGTCCTTCAGCACATTGTGATTCAATAGAAAATCAAGAGTCAGTCAAAGGGGAAATCATTTATAATAATATAGTGATTGATCAAGTGATTAGATAATAGTGATGATAAAAGTGGCAGTGTTGGCATGAAGGCAATGTGAGGTGATGGCTAAGGTTGAAGAGAATAGCACTGGCAGAGTTGGAATGAAAATAGATGTAGCTTGTCCATTAGCTTGTCATCACTCCAAGCATGTTATGCGGTATGCTCAACATTTCATAGCTGAATTTCCAAGGAATATTCCAATTTTTGAGAATTAATTAATCATTTTAAATGTCCATCCACTTTCCAAACTATATTCCCAGGTAGGGAATAATTACTTTTTCCCAATGACTCACAGATCACCCCTACCCTCCGCTTCATTAACACCCAGCCTCCAGGCGCCCCATTCTGCAAGATTTCGACAATATTGCTCATAGTCCCGATAGCGCAGATCCAATACCAGCGTACCTCGTAGTAGTGCATGCGTACGAGCATCTGGAGCCGTGTCTACGATTTCCGTCTCCTTTTTTTCTGGAGATTGTCCCCAACCCCAGCTGAGCGATGAAAGCGATGGTGATGAACCTCCCGAAGAATTGGAGGAGCGAGAACGATGCTTGGGGTCTCTGCGATGGCATATTTTGTGCCACAGCACCGAATTCCCATACTCAATAATCAATTGCACACCATAAACACAATTTCAAATTCTCATTAAATTTGTGGACGTGATGGTAGGCGGTCAGAACAATGATCGACATGACAAACAATCAGGGGACTCTATTCTCTTATATCACGGATGTCACAGTAAGCGGTAACTGACCAAGACCAGGTTTTTCCTTTATCCTGAGAGCATAAACATGAGACTACACCAGAGTTTAGTGAGGCTAGATATAACTTACATGGGCGTCATGATTAGGGTGGCACCCCTGATAATCTCGGGGCTTCCAGGAGCAGGGGAGAATTCAAAATGTTCGAGGAATTCTATGAGTATTGCCTGCATTTCAAGCATACTGTAAAACCATGAGCATTGGAAATCTAGTGTTGAAAAGAAAGAACATACGCAAATCTCCATCTATATGGCGGCTTAGTACACGATGGAAAACATCATGAACGAACCCAACACCCACCCGACGCAGCCACGGATGCCACTGCCAAATGTTGCTCTGTTGGAAGATTTAACCATGCTCAGTTAACAGTGCCCGTTCCCCAACAAAACGGATAACGGGTTCGCACATGTTAGATATAACACCGAGCTTGATCATCTGGTTGGCATCTATTCCTTCAAGAAAACGCTCCGGTCTCCACATGTCGGAATCCTGACCCCAGACTGATTTCAGCCTACACAAAATGAATTATGCAAAGTACATTATACTCGGGTATTTCAAGTACCTGTTGTACGCTCCGACGGATAACGTGATGTTTTGCCCTTTGCTGATGGGGATGCTGGTTATGACTTCCCCAGTGGTAGTTGTCACTGGTATAGAAAGAGGGATGACATCCTCGCGGCCAGCTTCACGAAGCAGCGTTGTGTTAATAGGGTGGTATCTAAGTGTTTCCTTGAAAATGTATCAGATGCATGCTTACTTTAAATATGATGGAGCCACCAACCTTAATGACAGCGAGTAGCAATTTCATTGAGTCTATGTCGGCAACAGTAAGATCGCTATTCCCTCGCTGCAGAGCGTGCGAGCGGGCGGCCGTGATTTCCTCTCGGACCTGGGTCTGTATCTCCGGGTGCCGTGAAAGTTCGTATAAGGCAAATGTTAGAGTGGTGCTAGTCGTCTCCTGCCCCGCAATCATCAAGGTCCTATTGGGTGTTAATTACTCTCGATTTCCATTCACATAGCGTGAGTTCTAACTTCAATTGCGATATTACTTCATAATCACTCAATCTAGTCTTTGGGTCTTCAGATAGATTGGCGCCGACTGAAAACGGGTGAAAATATGCAAAAATATGCGAGATGACCAAGCTCTTACTGAGAATGCTCATAACACCCCTTTCACCCTCCTTTTTCGAGGATTCTGATTGTGCCTTGTCCATCATATCCTTAGCGACGCGATCCGCAACCGCTGTATACTTTCGTAACCGTTTAAGCTGCTTGGTCGGCATCAGGTTGATGACGACCCTTGACACTGCTAGAGGGATATAACCCCAGAGAGCTTCAAACGCGATGGCGGCGTTGGAGCGCATGAAGAATGACTCGGCACTGGCTGACAATCAACACAAGAATATATCAAAACGACTAATCTCACAAGAGATTTTTATACACGGCAGAAAATTCGTTATCTATCTCGTCTATAGCCCCAAAGTCGTATTCCAGCACGGCTGTAACGAGCCTTTGTCGGCGCCCGTGATGTGAGGAGTTCGAAGCGACTCTTACCTTGTCCCATGGCGTCCAAGGTAGTGCGAGTAAGCCACGATGGAGTGTCGATGACTATTGATTCTCCTCCACTCAAGGATATTTTCTCTTCCAACTTGGCCACAGTCTGTATGAAATTGAATAAGAGGAGGTGGGTACGAACGGTGAGTTTAATAAACCTTTTGTGAATTACTGATAAACAGGGGCAAAAATCCGCGCAAAATACTGATGGAGAATGCTGGATTTATCACTTTCCTGTGTCTCATATGATCAGATCCTGGTCACTAATGTAAGCGCGTTCGCACAATCGATGTGACACTGGAAATAAATCCACCTTGTGCATGCATAATTCCCTCTCCCAGTGCTGTCCTGTTTGAGGCTCGGATATGTCTTGGAGTGTGAAAGTTATAACCCGATGCATTGAGAACATATTGTATAACCTGTTCATGATCTAGGTTGAGACGTGCACGATTGTAAAAAGGGTGACGTACTTTGGGGTCGGCCGAAAATAAAACATTAGTCTACACCGGCACCACTGGATTGAGAGTGATCTGGGATCTAGTAAAGGGAAGAAAACACACCCCGAAGGCACCCTTGATTTTTAGAGCGGTTCCATAACTTCTAGTCCACGCGAATTCTGCATCTCCGATATTTTCAGGTCGAATGATTTCCGGGAGGTTTCCTGGAAGAGTATATTAGCAGTATGGATGACAGTGTCTACACATATTGCGCACCAACAAGCCATGAGCCTGGAGGGGGACCTGGAAGGTGTGAGATGGAGTGGGAGCGGAGTCTGCGTACGAGGGCACGCAGAAGGATGAATATAACTAGTGATATCCCAGGTAGAGAGTAAGGGAACTCCATGTTAATTCAAACCTATGTTCTGGTATTGCTTATATGCTTCCTGGAGGCCTTGCTGCCATCTAAATATAAGGATATGAAACGTTGCTCCGCTATTACAAATCTGACTCATTTTAGATGTATAGCCTTGTGAATAGGAACCTAACTGGTACCCTGACGATGCGCGCCTGGCTGCAATAGAAGTTAGAATGTCTCGCATATCCCTGAATGCGCTTTGAAGATTATGGTCACTTAATCTCTCGATAGGGTGAAGTTACCATCCGTGGCATGTCCTCTGAGAGCCTTTAACCACTAAAGGGCAAGCATACATTGCTGTAAACGCCCAACAAACAAAATAGATGATCTCACGTTCACAACAATCTTCCGGATGAAGTCTTCGAGTTTGTCCTTTCAAATGGCCGACCGTATGTGCTCTAGGAACGTGAGCTGCTTTCTGCAGCCTCTTGGGTTCCCTGCTTTCTGGATGCTTAGGGTTAGCAAATTGACAGCTGTTATTTATCTCACGCTTACCAGTCAACTTGTAGTTAGCGCTTACTGGTACCCGTTTGCTGCGATATATCGATGGCCCTCAACTGCGGCCTGATCTCATTTGAAACCATTCCCCTCAGCTTAGTTACTACCTCAATTTATCGAAGTCCCGTGGTATTTCAGTCTCGTAACATGTGGTCTACCTTCCTGTGCGGCTAAGCAGTGATAATGTGGAAGCAGTCACTGCCAAGTGGGAGCTCGATTAGTTAGTACTGTGTGATTAATCTATCAGGATTTACTTAGAGGGGCTGCTCAATAGCTTCCAATGAAATACATGTATCTGACAAACAAGCAGCGTGCACATATTCATGGCTTCTCCGAGGGCATCCACATTCGGGGGCATGTCGGGGAAACACCTACGTTTAATTTACAGGGCACAAATCGGTTGAATTGGAGGTGTTGCATTTCCACATACTTGCAGCCTACTCATGCAAAGGATATTAGAAATATCTTCAATCTCGGACAGCGTGGGATCCTAAAGGATTGCTTACATCGTCCCTTGTTTTGTCAAAAGTGCAGATCGAGTTCTGGGAAAGATGTGTGCTGGCATCGGATATTGCTGAGGGGCGATAGGGAAGTAGATCCAATCCACGGAAGAACTTGAAGACATGTACCTTGGTGATGCAACGATGACAGTTGTTCTACAAGAACCAGTTGCAGATTCGACACATTCCATTTCGTGGGTGTCTAGAAATAGAGCCAAACTGAGCCGCAGAATTTGTATGATACATTTTTGTGCGTCGCATCCACAGAAAACCCTACAGAGAGACCCTTGCTCTTGCTAAACACGAGGGTTGTAGGAACATTGAGCGAAAAAGTCCCAAAAAAAAGTGACAGAACACATAGAACAGTAAGTACCTGAAAGCCCACCAGTGCCCGTCCCTGCTACTGCTATGAGTGCTGTTGATTTTTTAGGTGAGATCTGTGTCACAAATATCTGAAAAGTTCCCAGTTTCTCTCATTAATTAGCCGAGAGAGAATATGAGCGTGCTGTGATATAGCTTGAACTTAATTGATATCTTAAGATGCTTCATGCTTTTGAGAGCCAAAGGCACAGATACAATTTTTCTCTTTTGCAAATCAAGAAGCAAGTCAATGATCTGCTAGTATGACCCTTGCAGTAGCGCTGTAAGAGACTTTCTGCCATATGAGAAGGGGTACGATTCTATCTGATTCTTGTGAACTATTTGCAAGGATTTATATGTAAAGAACAAAGGGCTGCGTACAGTGGCCCTGAGCTATACCATCATGGTGCTTTTGTATTACAGAATCACCGTTCAGGGAGTGCCGCTCCCTTACAGCCCTGATGCATGATGGCCATCGTCCGACTCAGCCGTTAACGTCCTGACAGTGCACAGCGTGTACATTGGATCCGCATATTTCGCCTTGAGATGACGAGTGGTCTCAATTGAAGCCATCAGTCGCAAGGAGCCAATCCGGTAACCTTCGTGTGAATGCTCGGAGCCTCAAAAGATATCTCAAGGGTCTGGCTCTGAAAAACGAGCTTGTGGGAAATTGGGCCCCATGATATGAAAGATGTCTAACACAGAGGATGAAAGAAGCGGGAGTCTCGGAACATCTTTGTCGAAAATACGTGCTATGTAGTCGAAACGTCAAATCTTTCCGCGCAAGTTCGGAAATTAATGGGGCTGAATGGTAGCCAACATGAACATCTTTGAGGAAATGGAAAGAAGTGCGTATACTGGGTAGCAAATGTGGCTGCGAACAAATATGGCTGCGAACTGAGGTGCCTCGTACTGATCTGAAGATGAAGTGACAGCGCTCGCAGCGCCAACGCCATGACCTGATCTTGGCTACCGGCTACCGGTGACATTGGTCTCCTGACAAGCATCCAATTCCCAAGACTGCCAACCTGATTTCGTGATGGTGGTATTGATGGAGATGTTATTATTATCTATCTACCATGCGATCCTGGATTACATAATCCACTGATGGATCAGTGATGCCACCTTGAATAAAAACAGAAAAACAACACAAAAATATTACTGACCTCAATTCAAAGCCTCAGGCTTTAGAATATATTTTGTTTATATTTTTAGAATCAACCAGTGAAGCATCCCCGAGCCCATGCGAGTATGGACACACATATATATGTTTGGACACAAACAGGCTCAAATAGCCAACGATTGATGGCCACATGTATCTGAAACACTTCCAAACACACATGAAGCATTCTATTTACCATTTCAAGTCACCCCTATTGTCACTGATCCCCAAACAAAGCTGATCGCTTCCATTCCATTTAGACAAGCGCTCGAAGCTTTGAAATGGAGTTTCAGAAGTTTTCAGATTACTTTTCTTGTTCTTTTTCATTGAATAAAATTGTTGTATGCATGATTTGTAGTTCCCATAACACACAGATCAGTTTCAGGTGCTTTAAATAGCTTTTAGTTACATATTTGTGCATTTTATCCCTCATGTAGATTGCAACCCCAGAACTGCTCCATCACCCTATTATTTCTCTTGGATTCACAAGGACACTTACTAGCTAGGTTTTCCCTTAAATACACTTGTAGTTCTTGGTATAATCCAAGGCAGTAAAATCTCCACAAGTCTCCTATATTCCAAATCTCTCGCTCTATATCTCCACAACCGTTCATTTGTTACCAAATCATCACTGGCTGTTTGCTCTCAATTCAAGTGATCTATACGACCCAATAGTTATCTCAAATTTGTTAAGTTTGAGCTTTTATCTCTGTTACAAGTGTTGCATCAGTGTACATGAACTTTTAGCACTGACACTTTGCTCCCGCATAAGCACATCCCCCACATCTCAATTCAACTCCACTTAGATTATCAAACAAGTTCCTAAAGCTCACTTTGCGCAATCTTCAATAAAAATCAAATAAAAGCTCAAACAAATATAAAATAAAATCAATAAATATTCCAATTCATTTTCTTATTAGGAGACTCATTGTGTTACATACCAAACCTTTGCTTGTTTCCAGCGATGATAAGTAAAAAAAAAATACCTTGCAGCCTAAGCACCACATCATTTTTTTTTTCTTTTTGTATCTTCAATCTGCGATAGCAGTTGGAAAACACAAGGGGCAGGTGTATACATTCTTTGGTGCAGGATTGACATTTCAGTACTGTATGTTATTTCATATTTGCAACTGAGCTGATGTAAACACAGCTCACGATCAAAGAAAAGGAAAAACACAAGAATAAAATTGATAAACCAAGACACACAGGATTCAGCAAACAAAGAAAACCCCAACCAGACTCATGGACCAAATAACAGAGCGACTCACAAGGGCGAATGAATGGTTTGGACCCATTTGGAGGATTCGGAAGGAGTGATTTAGGAGTGTAATACTCAAATTGTAATTGTGACACTATCTCCTTGAAACAATGTATAGGTTTGCAAACATTCTAAGAATATTTAACTTTTACTATAGGATTACTCTTCTACTATTTCTATATCATTTACAACTATTACATTTGTTTTACTAACATCATATTTATCTATAACTCCTATTACTTATAATTTAATTTTGATAGTATGCTAAATAAAAGTAATAGGGATGAAGGAACCAGGGAGGAAAGAAAATTTTGATTGAATAAAAAGATCAGTGAACCAGAAATGCATCATGAAACATGTTTCTAAATCAAATGGAGCTTCAGTCAGTAACAATACCCTTTTGAACCTTTGGAAGGTGATTCTGCATATTGTAATTATATCACAGAGACTATAGAGTCTGATAGCATTGCTTGTCATTGTAGTAGGCTTTGGTGAAGTGGAATCAGTTTTGCCATTGCATTCCTTGAAAAAGATGGGGATAGTGATGGGGATAATCAGGGTGCCTCTTTCTAAGAAAAGATTATAATCAGGATTGGTTATTAATTTGGTTACTAAATATCAGTGGAGTGATTGGTATAATTTGTTAGTGATATGGTGTCAAGTATAGGTGTTGGATAATAGTTTGATCAATTTGAGTCTTGAATGAAGCTTCTGAAGACAAGACTCTGAATAGGATGGAAATTGATCATAAGTCTAGATATTAGATCATAACAATATGCTGAAGTTACATCCCATTGGATTTGACTGCCAAACCTTGGCATATGACCCCAAACATCAGTCATCTCAAAATAGTGAGTTCTTCTATCTGAAATATGGCTTATTTCTTATATTTTCCAGATTGTGGATTATAAAATATGTACAATCTGCTCTTTTGCTAGGAAATGTCAAATCTCTGAGAACTTCCAGACACAAGGAGATAATATTTCAGACATAACCTGACTCTGAATAATCTAGGAAATACCAAATATCCTAAAAAAACTCTTTAACCCAGAAAATAGTCAGAATATTTATAACTACAACAAATATTCCATTTTTGAGAATTAATAACCATTTAGAATGTCTGTCCACTTTCCAAACCATATTCCCAGGTAGGGAATAACTCCCCTTTTCCCAGTGTACATAGCTTGGAAGAAAGGTCATAGTAAGTGTCTCTGTAAATGCAGCCGCAGGCAGCTGATAGATTTTGACATCACCGTCCGAAGATGGGTAATGTTGCGTCAGGCGGCATTCTATCTTCCACACTGTTTCAGATCTGATGCTTGATTTATAACCAATAGACTCGACTTCTTAGGTAGTAGACCAAAGTAGAGGCTGCTTGATTTTACATAAATAAAAAAACAGCTTCCATTCTGTGTTTTCCATGGTGACTTTGACAAGACGCCAATTATGCAAAATAAACTTCATTAAACTGGCATTTGAGCCATGGGAAGTTTTGAAGATTGTCCCCCGGTAAGCGATCGTGATGCGTAAAACATTTGATATAATTCAGTAAAACAAGGTAAAGTTCTAGAAATCGCAAAGTGGAAGAGCGAGAGTTGAGTTTGGTCGCCACTTCAATATTCCCGCCCATCTCATTTCATAGCTCTCAGAATGAAGCACAGACTCAGAACTACTGCAGTATGAGATGTCAATGTGATATGAGGAATGCCAGCGAGAATAGCAGGAGAATAAAGTATTAGAACATGAAATACTGTTGCACGCCTCCTGCAACGGCCCAGATCAAACACATTAAAACGGACGAGGTGATCAACATTAGGAGCTTGAAATCAATTTGTGTCGGGTTTCACAGTCGAGGACTTGGGACTCAGCTTGGCTCAGACCCCACAACTCGTTCAAAAAAAAAAAAACATAGTTACACCATGAATCGTAGCTTTTGCCGTTCTAGTCTCTTTCTTCATTGATAGACTGCTATAAGCGGTGGTGAAATATTGAGAGCAGCATAGGTATCACGTGACCTGTTGGGATTACCTAAGCCACACCATAGTTAAAAATTTCTCCGTCGAATTATAGCCATCTCCCAAGTGTAAATCGCTATGTTCGAGGGAAAATTCAACAATCGGTTAAGTGAAAGTATGTTTATTTGTTGGATTGTTGAAGATTGCTGCCTGAGGTCTCCAAGATGGGATATTTTGTATCGCAGCATCGAATTCCCATGATGAACAAACACTTGTACATACATCATAAATACAATTTCAAACTCACATTAAATTGGTGGACGTTATGGTAAACAGTCAGAACAATGATCGACAGCGTCAAACAAACAAGGGCACCCAATTCTCTTACATCACGGATGTCAGAGTGAGCGGTAACTGCCCACGACCAAGTTCCCCCTTTATCCTGAGAATATAAACATGAGACTACACCAGAGCTTAGCGGGCCAGGATGTAACTTACATAGGCGTCATAACTCCGGAGGCACTCCTGATAATCTCAGGGTTTCCAGGAGCAGGGGAGAATTCAAAATGTTCGAGGAATTCTATCAGTATTGACTGCATTTCAAGCATACTGTAAAACCATGAGCATTGGAAATCTAGTGTTGAAAAGAAAGAACGCACGCAAATCTCCATCTATAAGCAGGTGTCGTAGTGGCTTAGTACATGATCGCAAAAATAATAAACGAACCCACCCGATGCAGCTACGAAGTCCACTTCCAAATGTTGCTCTGTTGGAAGGAAAGTAAACTATCCTCAATTCACACTGACCCAACGAAACAGAAGACGGGGTCGCACATGTTAGATATAACACCGAGCCTGGTCTTCTGGTCGGCCTCCATTCCTTCGAGAAAACGTTCCGGCCTCCACACGTCGGCATCCTGACCCCAAACTGACTTCAGCCTACACAAAATAAATTGTTCTAAGTAAATCATACTCGAGTATTTCAGTTACCTGTTGTACGCTCCGATGGATAACATGATGTTTTGCCCTTTGCTGATGGGGATGCTGGTTATGACTTCCCCAGTGGTAGTTGTCACTGGTATAGAAAGAGGGATGACATCCTCGCGGCCAGCTTCACGAAGCAACGTTGTGGCAATAGGATGGTATCTTAGTGTTTCCTAGGAAATATATTAGTTGCATGCTTGCTTGAAATATGATGCAGCCATCAACCTTAATGACAGCGAGCATCAATTTCATCGAGTCTATGTCAGCAACAGTAAGCTCGCTATTCCCTCGCTGAAGAGCCTGCGAGCGAGCTGTCGTGATTTCCTCTCGGACCCGGGTCTGTATCTCTGGGTGCCGCGAAAGTTCGTATAAGGCAAATGTCAGAGTGGTGCTAGTCGTCTCCTGCCCCGCGATCATCAAGGTCCTAGTGGGAGCTAAGTACTCTCAATCGCCATTCACAGAGCGTGAGTACTAACTTCAGTTGAGATATTACTTCATAATCGCTCAATCTAGTCTTCGGGTCTTCGGATAGATTGGCCCTGACTGAAAACGGGTGAGGCTAAAATATACTAGATGACCAAGTCTTACTGAGAAGGTTCATAACACCCCTTTCAACCTCCTTTTTTGAGGATTCTGACTGTGCCTTGTCCACCATATGCTTAGCGACGCGATCCGCAACCGCTGTATACTGTCGTAACCTTTAAGCTGCTTGGTCGGCATCAGGCTGATGATGATGCTTGACACTGCTAAAGGGACATAACCCCATAGAGCTTCAAACGCGATGATGGCGTCGGAGCGCATGAAGAACGAATCGGCACTGGCTCACAATAAATACAAGAATATATCAAAACAACTAGGCTCACATGAGATTTTTATACACGGCAGAAAATTCGTTATCTATCTCGTCTATAGCCCCAAAGTCGTATTCCAGCACGGCTGTAACGAGTCGTTGTCAGCGCTGCGATGTGAGTACAAAGGAGCTCTTACCTTGTCCCATAGCGTCCAAGGTAGTGCGAGTAAGCCACGATGGAGTGTCGATGACTATTGGTGCCCCTCCACTCAAGGATATTTTCTCTGCCAACTTGGCCACAGTCTGTATGAAATTGAATAAGAGGAGGTGGGGTACGAACGGTGATTTTAATAAACCTTTTGTGAATTACTGATAAACAGGGGCAAAAATCCGCGCAAAACACTGAAGGAGAACGCTGGATTCATCACTTTCCTATGTCTCATATGATCAGATCCTGATCACTAATGTAAGAGCGTTCGCACTATCGATGTACTGGAAATAAATCCACCTTGTGCATGCATAATTCCCTCTCCCACTGCTGTCCTGTTTGAGGCTCGGATATGTCTTGGAGTGTGAAAGCCATAACCCGATGTATTGAGAACATATTGTATAACCTGTTCATGATTTAGGTTGAGACATGCACGGATGTAAAAGGGATGACGTACTTTGGGGTCTGCAGAAAATAAAACATTAGTCTACACCGGTGCCAATGGTATTGAGAGAGATCTGAGTTCTATTAAATGGAAGAAAACACACCCCGAAGGCACCCTTGATTTTCAGCGCGGTTCCATAACTGCTGGTCCATGCGAATTCTGCGTCTCCGATGTTTTCAGGTCGTACGATTTCCGGGAGGTTTCCTGGAAGAATAGATTAGCAGGGTGGATGACAGTGACTGCACATGTGGCGCACCAACAAGCCATGAGCCTGGAGGGGGGCCTGGAAGGTGTGAGATGGAGTGGGAGCGGAGTCTGCGTACGAGGGCACGCAGAAGTATGGAGAGAACTAATGATATCTCAATGGATAGAGAGTAAGGGAACTCCATGTCAAGTTACACCTTCGTTCTGGTACTGATTATATATATTCCCTGGAGGCCTTGCTGCCATCTAAATATAGGGATATGAAATGTTGCTCCGCTAATCGAAAGCTGACTCATTTTAGATATATGGCCTTGTGAATAGGAACCGAACCGGTACCCTGTCGATGCGCACCTGGCTGCAGTAGAAGACTGTCTCGCATAGACCTAAATGCGCTTTGAGGATTATGGTCACGTAGTCTCTAGATAGGGCGAAGCTACGATGCGTGCGAGTGATACGGCGTGTCCTCTGAGAGCTTTTGACCAGTAAAGGGTAACTTAACATGACTGTAAACGCCCAACAAACAAAATAGAAGATCTCACGCTCACAGCATTCTTCCAGATGAAGTATTGGAGTTTGTCCTTTCAATTGACCGTATATGCTCCAGGAACGTGGGCTACTTTCCGCAGCCTCTGGAGTTCCCTGCTTTCTGAATGACTCAGGGTAAGCAAATTGACATCTGTTATTTATCTCACGCTTACCAGTCAACTTGTAGCTAGCGCGTACTAGTACCTGTGATATATCCACGGCCCTCAACTGCGGTCTGATCTCTGAATCAATTCCTTAGTTAACTACCGCAATTTAACGATGTCCTGCGTGTTGAAGTGAGCGCAGCTGGAGCTAATTGACAAGAGTCTCAGCTTCCCAGAAGCTGAGACGCTCGTGACGTGCTCTTTTCGGAAAGCTCCGACCGAACCGTAAATATGATAGGCTCAACACTGCGGTATTTTCAGCCTCGGATCTACCTTCCTGTGCGGCTAAGCAGTGATAATCGGAAGCAGTTAGTACTGTGAGATTAATCTATCAGGATATACTTAGAGGGGCTGCTGGCATGAGAGTTGGCAGTGGTAAGGACGGCAATAGCTTCCAATGAAATACAAGTATCTGACAAACCAACAGCGTATACTTATTCATGGCTCCGAGGCAATCCAAATTCGGAAGCACGTCGGGGCCACACTCATGTTTAATCTACGTTCTGTATCTTCGATCCGCGATAGCAGAGTTGGAAACACGAGGAGCAGGTGTATACGGTCTTTGGTGCAGGATTGACATTTCGGTCCTGCGGTTACTAGCAGGAGAACCATGAACCCAGAAACTAGGACCTGCAGCTCGTCAGTGCAAAACAGACGGTTGGGCGACGGGAGGAGTTCACATAGGAAGTAGATCAAGCCCTCACTGAATGGCACGGCTTACATCACGATCGTGGGGCACCCAAGGTATGCATGGTTACATGCCGACTCGCAGATGCAAGACACGGTGCATCCTTTGAAGGCCATGTGCCACTGCGGAAGCTCTCTGAATTGTTGCTTCATTTTGCCAAGGTGAGATCAGGTTGAGACCAAACACTTGAAATATCTTTTCTAGTCCCAGGATGATGCTAGAAATTGACTTGAACATCATTGTAACTCCTGGGGTTCTAAAATTAGAATATGGACATCTGTACAATGAGTTAGACTTGATAGCTCAGTTGGTAGAGTGTGGGGCTAGTAACCAAAGGTCACAGGTTTGACTCTTGTTTGGGTCATTTTCTTTATTGCTCTCAGCACTGGAGAATGTGTACCATATATAAATAGGCAACTGCAAGTTGTGCTATGTATATATACAATTCTTGACACAAAAGCTACAGCCAGCAGTGAAATTTTTTTGTATCTTTTCCAGAGGTTTCCTACTTCAAATTACCTATTCCAAATGAGCTTCAGTAAATTAGGCATCAGAGATAGATCTTGTGTCATCTAGCCTTTTCAGTGATTTCTTCCTCGCCACAAAGCAATCCAAGGTATATTAAGGATTCTGTCACAGGGCCACAGCGAGCGAAAAGGCACAAAGTGAGATAATCACAAAAGCAAGATCAATGCGAAGTAGAATATAAACATCACAATGAATGTATCGTAGCGGAGACAGCTTCACTTGACGGCGAGGAAGAGAACGAGTGTGCGAGAACAGGGAGGCAGTGGGGGTGGGGATGTTGTGCACTGTGAGATGCTTCTATTTTTTTGTGGCAGTTGATGAGTGTACTAGAGATGATGTATGTGTGAAAAATGATGCATGCGTGATGCACATGATATGGAATGCAATACGATACGATGGGGAGGCCACAGGGAAGGGTGAAGAGTGCCGTTGGTGGAGAGGTCCATGTCAGCGGGTAGGGTGGGATAATATTGCGTACGCGATGCGTTGGGTACTGCTACCATGTTATGATAAGCAGGGTGGGTATCCGTATGTCGTAGTATAGTATCCTATCGATCCGGTCGAGATCTAGTACTATGATAGACGTGTGACATCTCTTTCTCGTCCGTGAGATATTGAGCCTGTGTTCGTACTGGCTTGATTACAGGCTGCCGTAGGTCCTGCTGTTGCGGCTGTCAGAAAAACGTACTGCAGCATATTTGGCGATAGCTGATGGGAAATTTGCTATTGCGGTATGGTTACCAGAACCGGATCGACAAGCGTGGGCACCGTGCGCCATGCGAAGAGGTTGACGTTTGAGGTGAACGAGGACCACTACGTAAAGCGTTAGTGGTATGGTAAAAAAGAATGAATGAAAAAAAGGAAAAAAAAAAAATCTCTGAACGGAGAATCCTGCGACACAAAAACATTGAATATTAAATCCACTCTGCCCGAGCGGCAATATCCATACCAACCACCAGACCAACAATCTTTTCCCTCCCTCTCCTCCCTCTCCTCCTCTCTCTCCAGCCTGATCCTCTCTCTCTTCCTCTCCACTCTCTTCCAATGCATCCCTGGACTCTGAACTTCTGGATTAAAGATCCAAAGTCTCAGACCACCTCTGGCACAACCTGGACACCTGGCCTGACACCTAGTCTCCATCAGGGACATAGCACCTTATGGGGATAGAAGCTGGGCAGGGTTGACAGTGCATAGAGATGCCCCTGGTTAGGCATTAGGTAGTTGTATATAGTCTTTCACTAGTAGTGGGGACCTTTAGACTTTTCTCTTTGGATTTCCCCTCTACTAGGCGTCTACTATCACTAAGAAGGTTTCCCTTACAAACAATTTGACACATCTTTCATGCTTGAAGCAATTCAGGGAGTCTGTGCCATTCTGACTTCCTGGGATGTGTGAAGTGCGAATGATCTTGGATTTGATAAGATCCTGAATGGAATTTCACCTGATATATATGTGTTTTGAGCAACTGTGGGATACTGGGTTATCAAATAAAGCAACTTCACCTGTATTGTCTGACAATATGAGTAGGTGCTTGTTCATGGGTAGCTTGAGAAGCTATGCATATACCATAGTATTATGGTTGTGTTGTAGAAAGAGCTACCAATGCTTGTTTCCTTGATTTCCATGCAATTGGTCCGTTTGCTAGCAAGAGGTATAACCACTGGTAGACTTATGGTCATGTGCATCTTCTGCATAGTTTGCATTGCAAAGCTCCATGGAGTCACATAGTCATGTCCAGCCCCCTCTGTTCATTCTCTGATACATAACACCTAGATGGATTGTTCCTTTGAAATATCTGAGTATGTGCTTAGCAGCCTTTCTATCTGATGTTGAAGGATCCTTATTTAACTGCAAAAGGTATTGAGTGATATATGCAATATTTAGACAAGTGGACATTGCTGCATACATGAATAAGCCAGTAAGAGCCTGGAATTCCTTTTTGTTTAGGTGCTTAATCTGGAGTTTTGAAGCGTAGATGTTGGCACAATTGCAATCTGGGCATTACACTACCAAATTGCGCCTTCTGAAGCCTCCGAATGAGTCTGAATACTTCATTCGCATTATCAAGAAATTGGACATTCAAGCTCCCATCAGCAGACATGAGGCTTCCTTCATCATTCAATAAGAAATAGTGAAACAATCAGCAACTAGGTCCGATCCAAAAACTTCCTTGGAAAAGAAGCAACCTAACTATCCCCATCACTATCCCCATCTTTTTCAATGAGTTAATTTGATCAAGGTGTTTCTATTTCTATGGAAGCTTGCGATGACATCCTATATCATTTAGCTTTATGATATGAGTGATCTAGACCCTCAGGCTCACCCACCGAAGGATATGTGCACGGCTATCCCTATCCGAAGGACCATGCAATTCGGAAACAAGTTTCAGGATTTATTTCTAGTTCGTTAATCTTTTCTCCATTCACCATTTTCCTACCTCTCCTGTTTGATGTTTTATATGGCCTTTAATTAGTATACATGTACCTTAGCTACTTTCCAATCCTCATGGACTCTTTTCCATTTGCTCACTCTTCCAAACCATTCAGTATAAAAGCTAGCACATTCACATGTATATTCCTTAGTTCAATTATTGTACATCTACTTGATTGTTCTACTCCAACTTGCCAACTCGTCGTGAACTATCTTGAACAGCAACTTCACATCAAAGTAAGTACTCTAAAACTTATCTATTTTGGTTTAAATACACTTTGAAAGAATGTGAAATCATTGGCTGTGATCAACATGAACTGGAAGGTTCATTCAATCCACGAGATAGAATCCTTTTGGAATATCTATCTCTTTGGAACTATACATCTTTTCGCAGACATTCCAAAAGCCATTTGCTTTTACTGTAGGATCTCTATTCGCTTTCGAATATCATTCTATTAGTATTAAAACATTTTTTAGCATTACTACTAACACTACATTCATTGATAACATTTATCCATGATAATTGAATTCTGACAGATGTAATCCTTTGTCTACTGAAGTGGCAACTGGGATACATTCTGTCATGTCAAACTTTTGAGGTAAGTCTTCTATATATGATGGCTGAGACATTTTAAGAACTCCACATTTGACATCTCTAGTAGTTTGAATTCCAGGGACTTTGAAAGGGTTTGAAGTATTTTTCTCTTTGATTTTGTATAATTTTAAGATACTAGCTTTTTAGATAAAAGAACAATAGCCGCTTTAGAACTGAAGGCCCTCAACTAGATAAATTAGTATAAATGGCTGAGGTTTATATTAAAACAAAATAGTTGGTTTTAGCCCAGCCACTCTATAGTGAGCCTGGATATCTTGTTCTTATTGTCTCATTGTCTTGTTCTTGTTCTTGTCTCAATAGCCACACTCACACATATTCCCAAGTTCTCTCAGGATCATATCTCTTACAGACTTTATCACAAATGTGATAGGAGGAATCCCAGCAAGAATACCAGGAGAATAATGTATTAGAGCATGAAGTACTGTTGCATGCCTCCTGCAACGGCTGAGATCAAATACATTAAACAAATGAGGTGATCAACATTAGGAGCTTAAAATCAATTTGTGTCGGGTTTCACAGTCGAGGACTCGAGACTCAGCTTGGCCCAAACCCCACAACTCGTTCGAAGAAAACCCAACATACTCAGTTATAATGAATCGTAGTTTTCGCTGTTCTAGTTTCTTTCTTTACTGTTGACTGCTATAATCCACCAAGTGAAAGTATGGTTTATATCACTATTTGTTAGCTTTTTGAAGCTTGCTGCCTGAGGTCTCCACGACGGGATATTTTGTATCACAGCATCGAATTCCCATGATGAACAAACACTTGTACATACATCATAAATACACTGTCAAACTCACATTACATTGGTGGACGTTATGGTAAGCAGTCAGAACAATAATCGACAGCGACAAACAAACAAGGGCACTCAAATTATCTTACATCACGGATGTCAGAGTGAGCGGTAACTGCCCACGACCAAGTTGCCCCTTTATCCTGAGAATATAAACATGAGACTACACCAGAGCTTAGCGGGCCCAGGTGTAACTTACATGGGCGTCATAACTCCGGAGGCACTCCTGATAATCTCAGGGTTTCCAGGAGCGGGGGAGAATTCAAAATGTTCGAGGAATTCTATGAGTATTGCCTGCATTTCAAGCATACTATAAAACCATGAGCATTGAAAATCTAGTGTTGAAAAGAAAGAACGCACGCAAATCTCCATCTATAAGCGGATGTCGTGGCGGGTTAGTACATGATCGCAAAAATAATAAACGAACCCACCCGATGCAGGTACGAGGTCCACTTCCAAATGATCCTCTGTTGGGAAAGTTGACCATTCCTCAGTTCACACTGACCCAACGAAACGGACGACGGGTTCGCACATGTTAGATATAACACCGAGCCTGGTCTGCTGGTTGGCCTCTATTCCTTCGAGAAAACGTTCCGGCCTCCACACGTCGGCATCCTGACCCCAAACTGACTTCAGACTATACAAAAGAAATGGATTATTCAAGGATAGTATCCTCGAGTATTTTTCAGTTACCTGTTGTACGCTCCGACGGATAATAAGACGTTTTGCCCTTTGCTGATGGGGATGCTGGTGATGACTTCCCCGGAAGTCGTTGTCACTGGTTTCGAAAGTGGGATGACATCCTCGCGGACAGCTACACGAGGGAGTATTGCGACAATAGGGTGGTATCTTAGCGTTTCCTAGAAAATGTATTAGTTGTAGGCTTTCTTGAAACATGATCGATCCACCAACCTTGATAACAGCGAGCAAGAATTTCATAGAGTCTATGTCAGCAACAGTAAGCTCGGTATCCCCTCGCTGAAGAGCCTGCGAGCGAGCTGTCGTGATTTCCTCTCGGACCCGAGACTGTACCTCCGGGTGCCGCGAAAGTTCGTATAAGGCAAATGACAGAGTGGTGCTAGTCGTTTCCTGCCCTGCGATCATCAAGGTCCTATTGGGAGCTAAGTACTCTCGATCCCCATTTGCATAGCGTGAGTACTAACTTCAACTGAGATATCACTTCATAATCGCTCAATCTAGTCTTCGTATCTTCGGATAGATTGGCCCTGACTGAAAACGGGTGAGAATATAGACCAAATTATACGAGATGACCAAGTTCTTACTGAGGATGCTCATAACACCCCTTCCGCCCTCCTTGCTTGAGGATTCTGACTGTGCCTTGTCTATCAGCTGCTTGGCGACGCGATCCGCAACCGTTTTATACTTTCGTAACCTTTTAAGCTGCTTGGTCGGCATCAGGCCGATGAGGATGCTGGACACTGCTAAAGGGAGGTAGCTCAAGAGGGCATCGAAGGCGATGACGGCGTTGGAACGCATGAAGAATGAATCGGCACTGGCTGAAGATGAACACTGGAATATATCAAAATGATTAGGCTCACAAAAGATTTTTGTAAGTGGCAGAAAATTCGTTATCCCTCTCGTCTATAGCCCCAAAGTCATAATCAAGCGCGGCTGTAACTAGTCATTGTAGGGGCCGGTGATGTGAGTAGTTCACTCTTACCTTGTCCTATGATGTCCAAGGTGGTGCGAGTAAGCCACGATGGAGTGTCGAAGACTATTGAGTCCCCTCCATTCAAGGATATTTTCTCTTCCAACTTGGCCACAGTCTATATGAAATGAGAGGAGGTAGGGCGCGAAAGATAAATATATGAACCTTGTGTGAAGTTTGGATAAACAGGGGTAAAAATCCGCGCAGAATACTGAAATAGAACGCTGGATTCATTACTTTCCTGTGCCTTATATGATCGGATCCTGAGGACTAATGTAAGAGCGTTCGCACTACACATGTGGTAATTGAAATAAATCCACCTTCTGCGTCTAAAATACCCTCTCCCAATGATATCCTGTTTAAGGCTCGGAAATTATTTGGACTGTGGAAGTTATCACACGATGTATCGAGAACATATTGCATAACCTGTTCATGCTCAACATTGAGACACGAACGGATGTAAAAGTGGTGACGTACTTTGGGGTCTGCAGAAAATAAAACATTAGTCTACACCGGTGCCAATGGTATTGAGAGAGATATGAGTTCTATTAAATGGAAGAAAACACACCCCAAAGGCACCCTTAATTTTCAGAGCGGTTCCATAACTGCTAGTCCAGGCGAATTCTGCGTCTCCGACGTTTTCAGGTCGTAAGATTTCCGGGAGGTTTCCTGGAAGAATAGGTTAGCAAGATGGATGACAGTGACTGCACATGTGGCGCACCAACAAGCCATGAGCCTGGAGGGGGACCTGGAAGGTGTGAGATGGAGTGGGAGCGGAGTCTGCGTACGAGGGCACGCAGAAATATGGAGAGAACTAATGATATCGCAATGGATAGAGAGTAAGGGAACTCCATGTTAATTTCAATCTATGTTCCGGTATTGCTTATATCTTTCCTGGAGGCCTTTCTGCCATCTAAATATAGGGATATGAAATGTAGCTCAGCGGGGAAAAATCTGACTCATTTTGAATATATAGCCTTGTGACTCGGAACCTAACTGGTACCCTGACGATTTGCACCTGAGCTGCAGTAGAATACTGCCTCAGATGTGCCTGCACCCACTTTGAAGATTATGGCCACGTAGTCTCTAGATAAGGTTAAAGCTACGATGCGTGCGCGTACAACAGCATGTCACCTGATACCCTTTTGACCAGTAAGAGGTGAGCCTACACGACTATAAACGCCCATGTGCGCGCCGTGGTAAAAAAACACACAAAATAGAAGCTGTCACGCTCACAGCATCTTTGCTGATGTCTTGGAATTTCTTTCAGATGCTTGAGCGTATTCTAGGAATATGGGCTATGTTCTGCAGCCTCTGGGGTTCGCCGCCCTTCTTTATGACCCTGGGTTAGCTTGTAGCTAGCGCTTATTGGCACCCATTTTGTATCCACGGCCCTCAAGCGCGGTCTAGATGACATCTGCATCTTTTCCCCTAAGATTAGGGATTATTGCAATTGACAAACTCCGGCGGCATTTTCTGTCTCGTTGAAAATATTCTACTTCCCTGTAGCAAGCTAAAGCAGTGACAATGCGGAGGCAGTTACTGCCGGGTTCTACTTAGAGGGGCAACTGGCATAAGAGCTGGCAAATAGCCTCCTTCCAATGAAATGCATGTATCTGACAAACCAACAGCGGACCTATACCCATGGCCTCTCCCTATGTCCCAAAATATTTCGGTCCCTGCAAATAAAACCACCTATGAACTTGGCGACGGGAGGAGTTCAACGTAGATGGTCAAGCCCCCTTCACACACACATGAAAGGCGTTTGAAACGGCTTACATCACGATCGTGAGCCACCCAAAGTAAACGTTTGAGGTTACTTTTGGCAAGTAGAGCGTTAAAAGCCTTCTCGGCAGATACGAGATGCGATGCCATTCCCATTGAACCCACCCAAAGTAAAACGTTTGGCAATTAGGAGCGTTAAAGGCCTTCTCGGCAAATACGAGACCCGATCCATCCCCTTAAAAGCCATGTACCACAAATTGTGTGTGCTATCACTTTGCCGGGGGGTGAGCTCAAGTTAACGACTAGTCACTTTCATCAATCTTTGGCTAGTACAACAGCGGTAGAGAAAAAAAAACGTTTTATATTTTTTTTTTCAGAAGGATTTCCCCGCTTCATATTACCTATGGCAAAATGAGCTTCATTGGTGGCAGATATTGTGTCATCTAGCCTTTTCATCTAAATTCTCTCTCCTCACCACAAAAGTAACCCAGAGTGTATTAAGGATTTTAGTCACAGGGGGGCCACAAAGCGAGGGGGAAAAGGTACAAAAGTGAAGATAATCACAAAAGCACGGAGCAGAAAGGAAAAAAAAACATAAAAACATCACAGCGAATGTATCGTAGCGGAGACAGCTTCACCTGACAGCGAGGAAGAGAAACGAGTG
>QMFG01001116.1:4496-18288 GCA_003314545.1 Ramaria sp. MG151 | reverse complement strand
AGTAGTGACCCGTTTGACAGCATCGATAGCAGGTAACCGAAGGGTCGCTTCGGTTCCTTGTCCAATCTATATCCATAGGTATCGGGCCAACTTTCAATTGGGCCGAAACTACTTTCGGTGCTTCGTAGGGTGCCTTCGGGATGCTCTGAGGTTGAGCCGAGATGTTGGGAAAATTGAAGTAAGGCTTTCCGAAGCTCGAAGTGGACTTTGGAGGTTCCATTTGGGCATTGACCTTTGCCGTACTTCGGTTGGATTCCATAAAGGCCTTGTTTGCCTCTCCATTCCATGCTGCCCTCCAAGCTGCTTGGTGTCACAATCACAATTTGGGCATTACATTCACATCGTCCTCGTTCCGAACAATTCCTTCCAAAGCATCTCGTCCAAAGTCTGAAGCAACATGCCCACATTCCCATCAATTTTATCCAACAACTCTTTTATCTATCATTTCGACTCAAACACTCCATCTAGTGAAACAATCCCTGTGAAACAATCATTGGTCAGGTCCAATCATATTCTTTTTTTAGAAAAGAACCACCCTGACTATCCCCATCACTATCCCCATCTTTCACCATAAAATTATGGATTGAGTTATTCATATTCATTCAGAGCTTGCGATGACATGCCATATCATCAGACCTGATGATATGAACGTTCTAGACTCTCATAATGACTCTCCGAAAGATTTAGGCATGGCTATCTCTACCCAAAAAGCCATACGATTCGGAAACATGTTTCAGGAGCTGGTAATAGTCTATTATTCCTTTTTTCTTCATTCACAATTTTCCTTCCATCATTGTTCTTTGTTTTTTATGGCCTTTAATTAATATACATGTACCTTGGCTATTTTCCAATCCTCACGGACTCATTCTCATTCGCTTTCACTTCTGAATCCTTCGGTATATAGCCAAACAATCCGCATGTATGTTCCCTAGTTCAATTATCGTATGTCAACTTGATTCTTCTACTCACACTTGCCAACTCATCCCCAACTCACCTTCAACAACAACTTTCTATTTTCGAGTAAGCACTCCAATTCCATTTTGATTAGTTAAAACCACTTTAAGGAATGTAAGATCATTGGCTGTGATCGACATGGACTGCCAAGTTCATTCAATCTAAGAGATAGAATCCTTTCGGAACCTCTATCTCTTCGGAACTATGCACTTTATTCGCAGACGTTCCAAAAGCCATTCGCTTTTACTGTAGGATTTCTATTCACTTTCCAAAACCATTCTGTTATCATTAGGAATATTTCCAAACAGATTCACTAACCCAACCTTCATCTATATCTTTTATCACTGAAATTTGGATTCTGACACTTGGAACCATTTTTTGGGCTTGTCAATGTCTGGCATTCGATCTCCGAGCATTGCTACTTGGTTCTGGATCGCAGGGTCGAGGCCCTTGTGAAACTTGATCACAATGGTTTTGTTGTCCAAGTATTTGGCCATCTCGATCAATTCCAAAAATCGGTCTATGTAGTCTTCGACTGAGTCTTTCCCTTGGTACCAACTCGTGCCTTCTAGATTTGTAAGCGCTGAGACTTGTTCATTCCTCGGACAGAAGTTTTCCTCAAAATCTTGTTCGAAGTTATTCCAATCCGAGTACTTCACTCTTTGAATCCTACATTCAGTTCGCATCACTTCATTCAAAAAACGAGCGGCTCGGCCGGTTTTGAAGAAGGAAAGGGCCCAATGGATCCGGAGTTGGTCATTTGGAAAGTCCCCCTTGCAGATCTGAAAGTAGAGCCTGCAGGAGTTGAGGAATGCATGGCCATTGTTTCGGTCTCCATCAAAGTCCAAAGGAAGGGCCGGTCTTAGCTGTCTTCCTGTCATACCAAGGTTCGGTTCTTCGGGTCTATCCCACAAGTCCACTTTTGGCCTCGGGTCAGGTTTGGGACTCGTTGCGACATCCCGCAGGTCAATTTCCAATTTGGCCAGGATTGATTTTAATGCTAGTTGAATGGCATTGGTCTTCATCTGGTTCGCTGACAACTCCTCTTCCACAGCTCGGAGACGGTCTTCTGACATATCCATCTCAAGTAGGGAAGGAGGGTCCGTTCGGCGTTCGGAGTTGGGTGTTCCGATGATAGAGGAGGGGTAATCAGGTGCCGTGCGTACGGGAGAGGTTGCATCCTCTGAGTCACTGTCCTCAATTCCGTACTTACCTATTTTGGTAATTGCACTCTGACCACCAGTCCTTCTCTGGAGACTTTTCTACTGTTAGGGCAACCCTCCTAGTGCCCATAGGTATCTAGTAGAGGGGAAATCTAAAGATATATATGTGTGTAAGAAAATACAGTGAAGGAACTCTCACCTAGTAGAGGGGAAATCCAAAGAGAAAAGTCTAGGGATCCCCACTACTAGTGAAAAAACTATATACGACTACCTAACGCCCAACCAGGGGCATTCCTACATGCTGTCAACCCTGCCCAACTTCTATCCCCATAAGGCACTTTGACCCTGACGAAGGTCGGATGTCGGGCCGAAGGTTCGGATCAAATGTTCGAGTTCTATCCCGAGGTTGGCCGAGGTCTCGGGTGGTCCGAGGTTTCGGACTAGAGGCCCAAGACTTCGGGTTCATGCTTGGAGGCTTCGGGTCAATGACCCGAGGCTTTGGACCGAGGTTCCTGCACCTCAGACTTGTGCTTCGCATGTGTAGGGGCCTTGGAGATGGAGGGCTTGGTGAAAACAGGTTGTCCCCTGACACTTACTCTCTTTATGCCACGACCCGTGATGAGCCCCGGCTCATCTGGACCCTCTGGATACTCCAACATCTGAAATACAGGGACAGGACACTGAGTCAGTGCAACACATAAGTTGAAGCAAAGTCCCTCTGACCTGTTTGGAAGTCTACCGGAACCTCCAGAACCCCAATACATGCTAAGTGACACATCCCGGAAATAGCATCATTGCCCCAGATTGTCATTTAAATCAGTAACAACCCGCCTTTTAACAGGTTAGAGTCCCCTTGCAGGCCTGGGCAGGACACTGGAAATGTAGTATTGTCAGAATTCAATTATCAATGATGAGAGTTGTAGATGGATGTAGGGTTAGTAGTATCAATCAGAAATGTTTCTAATAGTAATGGAATGATATTCAAAAGTAAATAAAAGTCCTACAGTAAAAGCAAATGGCTTTCAGAATGTTTGCAAACAAATGCATAGTTCCAAAGAGATAGATATTCCCAAAGGGATTCTATCTTGTGGATCAAATGAACTTTGCAGTCCATGTGACCACAGCCAATAATCTCACATTCTTTCAAAGTGTGTTTAGACTAATATAAACAAAGTTAGGATACTTACTCAAAGATGTGTTTGTTGAGAAGTTGTTGTTCAGTAGTTTATGACAAGTTGGCAAGTTTGAGTAGAGCAAACAAGTAGATGTACTATAATTGAACTAGAGAATATACATGCGAATGCTCTACCTATATATCGAACAGTTTGGAAGAAGGAGCGAATGGGAAAGCATATGTGAGGGTCATAAAGTAGCTAAGGTACTTGTATACTAATTACAGGCCATATAAAACAGAGAACAAGGAAGGTAGGAAAAGGGTGAATAAAAAAGAAGAATAACAGACCAACAAAAACTCCTGAAACATGTTTCCAAATCACATGGCTCTTTGGGTAGGAATCTCTTTGTGCAAAACCTTTGGATAATGTTCCTGAGAGTCAGGAACATTCATATCATAAAGTCTAATGATATAGGATATTATTGCAAGCTTTGAGTGGATAGAATCAACTCAATCAACAAGTTGATTTGAGAAAGATGGGGATAGTGATGTTGATAGTCAGGGTGGTTCTTTCTAAAAAAAAGGTTGTGATTGGACCTGACTAGTGATTGCTTCACTAAACCTCAATGGAGAAATTTAGGGACACTGGTATGAGAAGGTTGTTGGTTGCAAATGATGTGATCAAAGTGATGGTGGCTCAGAGTTCAGAAGATGTCTTTGGAGGATTTGGTTCAAAGAATGGTAATCAGGATATGGTGCCAATATCATAATTGTGACAGTATCCCCCCTCTAACTTCAGAGCCCCTATGATAAGTCTTTCATGATTGATTCACAGCAGTGGCATCATTGGTAGAATCCTAAGATAGGTGGACAATGGGGTGGTCCGTGTGCAAATCAGCACCTAATCAGAAATCATATAAAAATGGGGTATTGAGAGATAGCAAGAACCCATTATTGGTAATGATAAAGCAACATGTCTATTCCCAATGGGCCACTTCTGTCATATGAAGGACTTTTAGAGAAGGCTGAAACACAACTGAAAATTTGACCCAATTTGAAGGAGGAACTCATCAAAGACTTGGAGGCTTGGTTAAAAGTGATGGATGCTCTTGAAGTAAGTCTTTCAATTGTGCGTTTAGAGGTATAAAAGCTTATCAATGTTTTATAGCCTGTCCTGAAAGCCCAAATCAAGATCAAATATTCTTTGAACAAACAGTTTCAACGTCTGAAACAGTTTGATGACCTGAAAACAGAGCAGGACCTCATTTGTGAGTTCCTCAAGTCCTTTCAGAGGAATCGGGGGGCAGAATTGAAGGGTAATAAGAAAAATGAAAGAAATATTTGTATATATTTTTGATTTTATTTGAATTTTGTTTGATGTATTTTGCAGTCTATCTCTAATATGCTTGAGTCAGCACTAATTTTGTTATCTAACCAAAGTTGTATTTTGATGCAGGGGAAGCACTGGTGTGGAGGCAACTTGTCAGCACTTAATGTTCGCATGCAGTCATGCGAACAGTTGTAGATAGAGATAAGAGTGAAACTTAGCAGATTTGAGATAACTGTTAATCTCAATAGAATTCTTCAATTGATAGTGAATGTCCAGTAGAAATTTACTATCAGAGAGATGATAGTAGAGATATCAAGCAGGAGATTCAGAATATGAGAGCATTGGTGGAGTTTCAATGCCTTAGATTCTAATGAGAAATACAAGCCTATTTAACTGAAACTGTAGCTAAGGAAAGTATCTTGTGGATAGAACAGAAATTGGGGGGTTCAGAAGGGTTCTAGGGTGCTAAATACTTCAGGTGGTTGTTTAGCTATTACAAGTTTAATTACTTTTGTGTCATGTTGAAACCGATGCTGAAAACTTCACAGAACTACAACTGAATCATGCAACATATTTTCAAATAGAAAGATTTCTTTCTGAAACTCCTGCATGCATATGGGCGCTTGTCCAAGATGAAATCGAAGCTTCATGGGTGGATTGGTGCCAATATGGCTGTCTGGGAGTTGACTTGCCATTTCTAATTGTAGTATAAATTGTGTTTCATATGCATGAATGTCACGATTGGCTATGGAGCATGTGCAAATGTGTAAGGTAGAAGTCACTAGGAATGGGCACCCCCTTACATAAGTGTGAAGCTCATTTTCTTCAAAATCGCTACTAGATATTAGGAGAGGGATAAAACACAAATTTAGCTCCTAGAATATGTTTAGTATATTACTTGCTAAGACTTGTTGCAGAGACTTTAGAAAAAAACACAAAACTGAGTGACTAGTAGCAATTTTAAGGTCAAAATATCCAAAAAAAAAAAAAATTTGTAATTCCCGCGCAAATTGTAGCACTTTTCATTTTTCACGAAGAAAATTTTGCAGGTCACGTGGTTGATAGCCGAGGTCATGTGACCGGCTCCTCAGCTATCGATCACGTAAACGGTCTTTGACGGACAGGATGGGTAGACTGTAGGGTGGGGGGGGGTGGTAGCAGTGGAGACATGGAAGCTCAGTCCTAGTTTTATTGGAGAATTATATTTTTGTTTTAGCATATTGAAAAAAAAAATTTTTTCAAAACTAATTTTCGGGCAAATTCTAGCACTTTTCATTTTTTTGTTGCGCTCACGTGACGTAGGCGCCCATGTTACGTAAAGGGTGCCTGTTCCTAGTGACTTCTACCTTAAGAGGGATGTATGCATCCATTCTGGAGGATTTGGGTTCATGGCTGATCCTCCAATTGATTCTAAAAATAAACAATAAAGTTTCCTAAGGCATTTAGCCTTGGATTGTAATGAAATTGAGCTGTAAATCTTTTTGTGCTTTTCTTTTATTCTGTGCAAGCCTATCTCTCTGATGTGATCAACTGATTATGTAATCAATTTGAACAATAAAATAACAAAGGGTGCCTCACAGAATGTAGATAGGGAGGAAGAAGCTCCCAAAAAGGATATAGACATTGTTCTGAATCCTCCAACAGAGAATCAACAACCGGTATGTAATATCACATATAGGTTTTTTATTGATTGTTGATCGGAAGGTTGCAAAACAGATGGTGGAGATTGGGAAAGGCAAAGGGAAGGAGGTCTCTGTCATTTGTCCATTGAAAGCAAGGCGAACACCACTATTCACTGCTGACAGCATGGATGACCTGCTATTTCCAAGTCCACCCAAAATCCTTGTTGAACCTTCAGAATTGACATATGACACAGATTGGAGCTAATCATGATGATTTTTGTAGGGACAGGTCGCATATATGAGCAAAGAATGCATCCAATGCAGAGGATACAAGTACCCCTGTAGCAGCCTCCTGGGGAATCCTGTGGAAGGTGCTTGTGAGATAAGCAGAAGTACCTGCTTATTGAAGGTAAGTTTCACTAGCTTGCATTTTTCCTTGCAATTCTATTGATAAATAGTCTTCATTCCACTCCGAGTAGCTGAGGTCATTCACAATTGGCTGCAAAGACATTGAATGTGATTGCCTCAACAAGCACAGTGTCAGAATCCAAATAATAGCAACAAATGTTGTGGATGAATGTTGGGTTAGTAAATGTGTTCGGAAACATTCCTAATGGTGATAGAATGGTTTTGGAAAGCAAATGGAAATCCTACAGTAAAAGCGAATGACTTTCGGAACGTCTGCGAATGAAGTGCATAGTTCCGAAGAGACAGAGGTTCCGAAAGGATTCTATCTCGTGAATCGAACGAACTTTGCAGTTCATGTCGATCACAGTCAATGATTTTACATTCCTTGAAGTGGATTTAACTGATAAAAGTTGGACTGAAGGGCTTACTCAAAAATATACAGTTGTTGGTGAAGTTGAGTTTGGAGCGAGTTTGGCAAGTAGAAGTGGAAAATCAAGGTGACATACAATAATTGAACTAGGGAATGTACATGCGAATGTGCTAGCTTATATACTGAACCATTCGGAAGAAAGAACGAATAGGAATGAGTCCGTGAGCATCGGAGAGTGATCAATGTACATGTATACTAATTAAAGGCCATAGGAAACAAAGAACAAGGGTGGTAGGAAAATTGTGAATGAAGAAGAAGATTAACGGACCCCTAATAACTCTTGAAACATGTTTCCAAATCGCGTGGCTCTTCGGGTAGCACTAACCATCCCTAAATCCTTCGGAGGGTGATCCTGAGGGTCTAGAACATTCATACCATAGAACATAATGATATGGAATGTCATCGCAAGCTTTGAGTGAATATGAATAACTCAATCCATAGTTTCATGGTGAAAGATGGGGATAGTGATGGGGATAGTCCAGGTGCTTCTTTTCTAAAAAAGGAATGTGATGGGACCTGACCACTGATTGTTTCACCAGGATTGTTTCAATAGATGACGTATTTGAGGCGAAGTGATAGGTGAAGAGTTGTGGGATGAAAGTGATAGAAGTGTGGGGATGATGCTTCGGGCTTCGGACGAAATGCTTCGGAAGTATCGCTTCGGAACGACGATAGTGTGAAATGAATGTCCAGACTGTGATCGTGACACACAGGCAAAAAGGCATCTGCCAGTTCATTGATTGCCAAGCCTTGAGTGACTGCAAAATCCAAGGTGACCAAGGTGGAATTGTTGCCCAAATGAAAGCAAGCATGCATCACTTCATTGCTTCAAGATCTGATGGAGAAGGGTGTTATGATCACAATTTAGGCCATTACATTGTTTCTTCTCCAAACCACAATCCCCAAATGCTTCTGAAAACCTCTTTTGGAAATCCATAACAACCTTCCCTCCATTCTTTGCATATATTCAATCTGGTCACCCAATCCAGTTTATCAATCACTCCAGTTGATGTTTAGTGAAACAATCACTGGTCAGGTCCAATCATGATCTTTTTTTAGAAAGAACCACCCTGATTATCCCCATCTTTCACAATGAACTTATTGACTGAGTCATTCATATTCAATCAAAGCTTGCGATGACATCTCATATTGTTAGACTCTATGATATGAATGTTCTGGACCCTCAGGATCACCCTCTGAATGATTTAAGGATGGTTACCTCTACCTGAAGAGCCATGTGATTTGGAAACATGTTTCAACAGTTATTGTTGGTTCATTAATCTTTTTCCTCATTCACAATTTTCCTACCTCCTTTGTTCTTTGTTTTCTATGGCCATTAATTAGTATACATGTACCTTAGCTACTTTCCAATCCTCATGGACTCTTTCCCATTTGCTCCCTCTTCCGAACTGTTTGGTATATAAGTAGTACATTCAATGTATATTCCCTAGTTCAATTATTGTATGTCTACTTGATTGTTCTACTCCATCTTGCCAACTTGTCATGAACTATCTTGAACAGCAACTTTACATTTGAGTGAGTCCTTTAAACTTCATTTATATTAGTTTAAACACACTTCGAAAGAATGTGAGACCATTGGCTGTGATTGACATGGACTGCAAAGTTCATTCGATCAATGAGATAGAATCCTTTCAGAAGATCTATCTCTTCGGAACTATGCATCTTTTCACAAACCTTCCGAAAGCCACTCACTTTTACTGTAGGATTTCTATTCACTTTCAAATATCATATTATTACTATTAGAAACATTTCTGAACATTATTACTAACACTACATCCATCTATGACTTTTATCCTTGATAATTGAATTCTGACACTTAGCTACTTTTCAATCCTCACAGACTCCTTCCCATTCGCTCTTTCTTCCAAACCATTTGGTATATAGGTAGCACATTTGCATGTATATTCCCTAGTTCAATTATTGTACATCTACTTGATTGTTCTACTCAAACTTGCCAACTCATCATGAACTACCTTGAACAGCAACCTTACATTTGAGTGAGTACTCCAACTTCATTCAAATTAGTCTAGACACACTTCAAAAGAATGTGAGACCATTGGCTGTGATTGACATGGACTGTGAAGTTCATTCAATCCACAAGATAGAATCCCTTTGGAATATCTATCTCTTTGGAACTATGCACCTTTTCACAAACATTTCGAAAGCCATTTACTTTTACTGTAGGATTTCTATTTACTTTCAAATAGCATTCTATCGCTATTAGAAACATTTCTGAATGATACTACTAACCCTACATTCATCTACAACTCTTATCATTGATAATTGAATTCTGACACAGAGTCCCTTTGCTTTCCTTTGCTCCTTTTCTGCATCTGTGAGACATCTAGAGACGTCAAGAATGCTGTAGGAATTCTGGGTGGTGCTGAACAGGGACCGTGTGCCAGAAGGCAGTTTAGCTTGAGCGAGTGAGATGGCTCATTGTAAACAGATGGCTATTACTAAGCAACTGTAACTAATGTTATGTGGCAAACAATACCGCTTGCACTTTTCCAACACACCTCCTCAAGCGGTATTGGGTTTAGTTCACCTTGTATTAACTAAAAAAGCAAATAGAGTGTTGTCCCTCTCATTCTCCAACTCTTCACGTTCTACTTCAGATTTAATGAGCACATGGGGCTGTTGTCACACCTCCTCATTTAATAACCAGGTAACGACATTAGCGAGTGTGAGCTCTGGTGGGGGAAGGGCATCCAGCGTGACAATGAAATTGTTGTAAGTGTTTTTGGTAGGTCCAGTTTTAATTCAAGTACCACAGGCTTTCAGTAGGCCTGACGCACTTTTGGTAGGTGCAGTTTTCGATTTGGGTCCAGCAGGCTTTCGGTAGGCCTGGCATACTTTTGGTAGGTACAGCTTTCAGTTCAGGGTTCAGCAGGCTTTCGGTAGGCCTGGTGTACTTTTGGTAGGTATGGCTTTCAATTCAGGGTCCAGCAGGCTTTCAGTAGGCCTGGTGTACTTTCCTTAGGTACAACGTTTGGTTTGGTTTTGACAGTACCTGTCAGCACCTGCGGTGGTTAATGGGAGCAACCCATGATCTGTTTATGTAGGAATTCTGGGTGATGCTGAACAGGGACCATGCACCAGGAGGCTGTTTAGCTTGAGTGAGTGAGATGGCCCGTTGTAAACAGATGACTATTACTAAGCAACTGTAACTAACGTTATGTGGCAAACAATGCCGCTTGCACTTTTCCAACAAATGCCTGTGAGGTTCTGTTGAGCTGTAATTCCACATCACTATTTACCACACATCCTTCTCCATCCTCTTTCCTTTTCCCTTCTTTTAATTCGATACATTGGCGCTTAAATAAGCGCCGTATTATGTAATCAAAAAGCGGTGGATTTGGGACTTGTCGTTATCTCTTATATTGACAAGTCCCAAAGGACTCATTCAATCTGTGATTTAGTTAGAAACCTATCACAGATTCTCCTCTGCCAACAGGTTCTTCCTATCAGATGAAGCTGAAGGGGTTGCTGCTCTTTTGCTTGTTGTTTTCAAATTGGTATATGGTGTTACAGCTGTTGTATGTGAGGTAGATGGTAGAGCTTGTCGTTTGCTTTGTTGATCCCAGTAGTGGGTGTCTGCACAAAGTGCAATTTTCTTGAGCTCTTCTAATGTGGATGGACATTCAAAAGTAGGAAGTGGATCTTTGAGTCATTCTGAAAGCCCTGCATAGAAGGTGTCATAAAGAACAGCATCATTCCCATGAGTGTATGAAACTGTCAGAATTCAATTATCAATGATAAGAGTTGTAGATGGATGTAGGATTAGTAGTATCATTCTGAAATGTTTCTAATAATAGAATGCTACTCGAAAGTAAATAGAAATCCTACAGTAAAAGTGAATGGCTTTTGGAATGTTTGTGAAAAAGTGCATAGTTCCAAAGAGATAGATATTCCAAAAGGATTCTATCTTGTGGATTGAATGACCTTTGCAGTCCATGTCAATCACAGCCAATGGTTTCACATTCTGTTGAAGTGTGTCTAGACTAATTTGAATGAAGTTGGAGTACTCACTCAAATGTAAGGTTGTGTCACGATAGTGTTTTGGAACACCTCTCTGTTATCACACTGAAGTATGGCTTTCCGATCATCTCCGAAGATCCCCTTCAGAATTTCAAACCACTCTTACCTAATTCTTCACACACATTTGATCCGGTCACACAATACAGCTCATCAGTCACTCTACTTGGTGTTTAGTGAAACAATCAATAACCAGGTCCGATCATAACCTCTTCTGGAAAAGAAGCACCCTGACCATCACTATCCCCATCTTTCACACTGAACTTATTGATTGAGGTACCTCCACTCCATCAAAGCTTGCGATGACATTCTATATCATTAGGCATCATGATATGATTATTCTAGACTCTCAGGATCATGCTCTGAAGGATTCAAGGATGGATAACTTTACCCGAAGAGCCATGCGATTCAAAAACATGTTTCAAGAGTTATTGTTAGTTCGTTAATCTTTTTCTTCTATTCACAATTTTCCTACCACTCTTGTTCTTTGTTTTAAATGGTCTTTAATTAGTATACATGTACCTTGGCCACTTTCCGATTCTCACGGACTCGTTCCCATTTGCTTTCTCTTCCAAACCCTTCGGTATATAGCTAAACACATTTGCATGTATGTTCCCTAGTTCTATTATTGTATGTCAACTTGATTTCTCTACTCATACTTGCCAACTCGTCCTCAACTCACCTTGAACAACTACTTTATATTTGAGTAAGCACTCCAATTTTACTTTTATTAGTTTAATCCACTTCAAAGGATGTGAAATCATTGACTGTGATTGACATGAACTATGAAGTTTATTCAATCTACGAGATAGAATCCATTCAGAACCTCTGTCTCTTCGGAACTATGCATTTTGTTTGCAAACATTCCAAAAGTCATTCGCTTTACCTGTAGGATTTATCTTCACTTCGAATACCATTCTATTATCATTAGAGACATTTCCAAACAGAATCACTAACACCCCACTTATCCACAATCTCTATCACTGATATTTGGATTCTGACAGGTTGCTGTTAAATGTAAGGGCAACCCTCCTAGCACTCTCAGATACTAGCAGAGGGGAGATCCAAAGAGAAAAGTCTAAGGGTCCCCTCTACCAGTGATACAACTATATACGACTACCTAACGCCCAACCAGGGGCATCCCTACACGCTGTCAACCCTGCCCGACTTCTATCCCCATAAGGTAATCTATCCCTGATGAACGTTGGATGTCGGGCCGGGTGTTCGGGTCCAAGGTTTGGGTTACCCCCGAGGTGGACTGAGGTCTCGGACCTGAGGCCCGAGATTTCAGGCTGGTGACCAGGGGGTTCAGGTCAATGACCCGAAGGTTCAGACAGAGGTTCTCACGCCTCGGGTCTGTGCTTGGTATGTGTGAAGGCCGTAGAGGTGGAGATTTCGGTGAAAACTGGTTGTCCCCTGACATCAGCCCCCTCCGAGAGTGCTGCATCCTCGAAGCACGAGCCATAATGATATCAAATGCTGTTGAGCGAATCCTCCGAGGTGCTCCGGAGTGTGCTTGATAGAACTCTCGAATTTTCTCCGGGGCCGAGATGTCTGCTTCCGAAACCCAAGTGTTCTCCTCATACCCATACCCTTCCCACTTGATTAGGAACTATAATTGGCCTCTGTGGAACTGACTGTCTAGGATCCGTTCTACGGTGTAGTGTTCGGCCCCGTCCACAATCTCGGGTGGGGGTGGTGGCTTGGACTTCCGACCAGGAATGGGGTCTTCGGGCGCCAGGAGAAGTTTGACTACATTGAATACTGGATGTAGTTGGGCCATTGACCATGGTAGTTGAAGACGATATGCGTTGCATCCAACCTTCCGTTGGACCACATACGGCGCGAGGTATCGGTGCGCTAGCTTCGGGGATGGTCGGGTCGTCCGAACGTCCGAAGCGTCTAGAAATACTCGGTCGCCTACTTTGTATTCTGGAGCTGGGGTTCGGTGTTGGTTGTAGTACCGAGCCATGTCATCCTTCGCTTTGGCTAGCGCTGATTTGGCTTCCTCCAATGACTTCTCCATCCGGTCTTTGAACTCGTTCACCGTCTCCATGTGGGATTTGGGCTGTCTCGCTTCAAATCCCATCTGAGGGTGTCAGCCCATGTCCAACATGAAGGGTGTCTCTCGGGTTGCAGAGTGTACGTGGTTGTTATATTGGAACTCTGCAAGAGGGAGGAGCTCGTCCCAATCATCTTGGCATTCATCGACGAAGATCTGAAGGTACTGCTCTAATTCCTGGTTAACATGTTCGGTCTGTCCATCGGCCTGTGGGTGATAAGCTAGTGGCCGCGAGTTTGATACCAAGTAGTCGGTAAAGTTCTCGTGTGAACTCCGAGACAAATTGTGGGCCTCGATCGGAGACAATCTGTCTCGGCAGCCAATGCAGCTTCCAGACATGTGTGAGGTAAAGTCGAGCGGCTCCTAATGCTGTGACTGTGGTGTTGGTGGGGAGGAAGTGGGCTCGTTTGCTCACCGAGTCTACTATGTTCATGACACCGTCGAACCCTCGGGCCTCTGGGAGTTCAACAATGAAATCGACACTAATTGTGTCCCATTGGTGTTCAGGGATCGGTAGCGGCTGCAGCTCTCCCATTGGCGCATTCCTTTGTCCCTTAGTGCGAAGGCATAGGTCGCAGGTTTTCACATATTGTCCGATGTACCTGGACATCTGTGGCCACCAGTAATTCCGAGACACAAGTTCTAACATC
>QMFG01001110.1:4908-32871 GCA_003314545.1 Ramaria sp. MG151 | reverse complement strand
ACTTGATCTGCAATATCATTGTTAGCATTGATAGGAGTATAAATAACAGGAAAGTAATACTTACAGTAGTCATAATTACGAAGAAACTAGAGGATTAGGGTTAAATCAGCACAAATATGGGTAATAGAAGTTGGAGGGAAAACCCTAATCCTAAGAATATAAACATAAACAGTGTAGACCATGGGTGTCTGCACTTTGGTAGGTTAGAAGTATCAAAAGAAACCAGCCTCACCAAGGTATGTGGTTATTGTCCTTATCCCCTCCCCCATCCACCACATAGCAACTCACAAAGGTCATAACAATGCCTATTATACAGTTACAACAGATACTTTAACAGCATGCTACTACCTTAATATACAATGATGGTAGCAGTAGCAGCTACAGTTAAGCTGCCTTTTACTTGGTGAGTAATAAACCCCTCTGTGCATAACCACATAATCACCTAAATCCCCACCTGTTACAGGTACCACTCTAGGAAGATAAGAGGGGCAATGACAGTGATTATCTTATAATGAGTAAGGTAAAAGTTTTTATCTAGTTGCTACTACTACACCTCTGCAATGCAATGCTGGACTCTACTTCTGCAGGGACAAGTCTCTCATGACATTCAATATGTTTCGTTTAACAGCAATGTCTAAATAGGCAAGAAGCCTACTTAAGCCCTCTCAGGCAGAACTAGTTGCCAAGTGTAGCCCAGTAGGTGATCTTATTAACTTTTCCAATTCTTCTTTCGAAATACTACGTTAGGGCTATGGCCATTAGGCTTTCTTATATCCCTCATCTTCAGAGATGGTGAGTTCAACCATGATACAATACTTGATCCTTATGCAACTCAAATGAATACAGTCTCTGTGCTGGCGACAGCTTAGATAGATCCCATCAATCAATTGCCTACATCAAATATGCCCCATGCCATACAAAAAAGCTATATGAGAAATGCAAAGCAAGAAATTACAGAGACAAATAACATTGAAACCATGAATGTTGAGAATAAGAATCACACACCTTATCACAGGTCTTCATCTTTCTACCTTATGCTCTTTTAGTGTGCTTCCAGGATATGAAATACAGAGTAAGTATCATTGTCAAAGTGACATAGCTTATTAGTAAACTATATCTAGGTTCTCTTTACCTCTTTATGCATCCAGATTACCATGGTAAGTAATATTCTCTTTATTTAGTATTGAATTCTTTTACAAATAACTGTTCTAAAGGCTCCAGTTTAGTAAATCATAGTAATTGCTCAAAACTATCTTCTAAGCCTGATAACTTTGATGTTATGTACAAACTAGCTACTACTTCTAATCAAACTCTCTGTGACACAAGGAAAACTTCTGAAACTAGTTCAAAGAAGTTGAAACATATACAATGTAAGTGATCATCCATTACTTATTCTAATGCTACAAGCTTTCCTTCTGAAGTGGAAGCTAGTAACACATAAGTATAATGAAACACCTTACTGGAATGGTCAGCTAGATGGTTATTAGAACATAACTACCTACAAATAGTGTTTGGGAAATATTCACATCTGGTGACTAGTTTACATCTATTCTAGGTGATAAGAGAAGCAATTTCCATATTCCTACACTAGAGAGAGAGAAAGTTATGAATGATAAATCTTAATATGAAAATTCCAATTGTTTGATTAACATTCGTACTCAGACACATACTATAGGTATCAGTGAATAGCTGTCACAAAAATTATCAATATGACTGGAAATAAGTATTTAAGTTATATAATATATAATTCTACATTGTGTCATTAATTGCAAGGCATTCTCAATACTAATAAGGAGACACATAGATATCTATAATTACAACTATTGAAGGGTGGAAAGGCAAAGTTGTATAGAATCCTATATAAATATCTTAAACCGATGCTCTTCATCTAGTTGTTTATCAGGAGGTAATTGCCAGGGGATAACCCATAGTCTACTATTTCCCTTTTATTTCTCCCATATGCTTTCTCTCTCCTTCTTATCATCTAGTGAATCCAATAATTATCCAGAGGCCTTGAAAAAGAGCATTCTAATACAAAGCCTAGATAGGAGATTCCAAGTGGTTATGAAAAGGAAATGCTTATAATAAACTCTACTACATTAGAGTATCCCATAGCATACTGTTGTGGTTATCAGGAGATGGAAACACTACGATAGACATACATAAGTATGTGTAATGTAAATACTATCAGAATTGGTCACACATTGCCTGTCAATAGGATAGTAGATCAAGTACCTTGAGTAAAAAAGCCTTGTTTATCTGTGATAGTTGTGACATAGTTCAGATAAAGATAGACTTATGATCTTATTCTATAAGATTAGTAGGAATTTCACATAATAATTCTAGTTTATTAATTAGCCTTAATGATGCTAGACATAAGACCCATGTTCTAAATAACTTTTCAAAGAAACCTCTATTCAATAGGCTCTTGTAAGTAGATAAAAGATCAGTGTCAGCACTTATCCTAATGTGAAATACCTTCAGTGCAGGAAAGGGTGCTCTAGCCAAACATAGAAAATACTATTACTCTACATGTCTTATAAGATATAATAAGCTCACATAGAAACTAGTATGGTGGGATGCTAATCACTATTGGACTTTTGCCTCTGACCCTGAAGCTTGGGTCCCTCAAAGTCATATTGTTGACTATTTATGGACAGATATGACTAAATGGCATAAAAGTAGAGTATGTTTTTCACATTAAATGATATTAAAAATTCTCATTCTTGACTCATAGCTAGGAAGATGGACACTCAGTAATACTTTGCCTCATGAAGAGAATAAGCTTTAGACTATTACAATGTTCCATATACATCTAAACTGGATGAGATTCTGCAACCCCATAGAGATTTCTTAGAGAAGCTAATAGTTTCACTTACAAATGTTGACTCTTATTACTTCTTAGCTCTTAGATATGTTCAGACTGGAAAGCCTTTAACAGGGAGCAAAGTTGAAGCAGTGTTACTCAAAAATAGACTAGTCATGTTTAATGGTATTCTCACTCTTACTGAACAAGTGTCACAGTCCGCTCCCAGACCAATATCCAAGCCTTCAGACCTTCGGATCTGAACCCCCGATCACCATGTTTCACCTATTCATACCTCATGTCTGATCTTCCCCTTCATAGCTTATGACCCTGACTTTGGTCATTTAGTCTCCAAACCCCAAACCCCTCCACATATAAGCTACTCATTCATGCACATGAAAGCCAGTTCTGATATCGACTAAGATGCCCAATATAACTCTATCTTCTAATCCCCACACTCCCTCATCCTCTTCACTAAGGTCATGCCCAAACTTTGGGTGACCTTGGGCCTCATCCAAAATACAGGACAGGATTCTGAACTGGTGTAACACATAAGCTGAATCCAAGTCCCACTCAACTCATTCACTGAGCCTCGGCCCTCCTTGGCAACCTGACCCTGAACCTTAGTAAACTCTATCTTAAGTCCCAATCCTATTTCTGTCTCCGTTCTGATCTAGTTCTTAACAACAGGTTATGATTCACCATTGGTTTGACAAGAACATGCCTAAACAAAAGTATCCCAAGGAAAAATGACTACAATGTGTTCCAGTTGCTTATGTCATCACACTCATAATTCTGCATCAGAACTATAATACCCTTGTTTCAGACAAAGACTTTGTTGCAAATATAACAGAGGCTCAGTCACATTCATTACTGCTATCTAAGGTATGGGATTTTCAGTATTCTCATAATACACCCAGAGCACCTCTAGATATTGATAGCAAGACAATTGGTCTTCTGGAGAGAAGGATGTTTGAAATATCAAAGGCAGTAGTTAAATCTAGTTATCAGTAGTGGGGGTTAGATGCAGGAGAACATCAGGAGATGTGGAGTCCCTATACCAACATATCTGAGGAATGGAATCTTGGAGACATTTCTGAAGCCACAGAGACTGAATATTAGGTGAGTTTGGGATTTGTGATACCCGGATATGATATTGGGCTCATTCTCATATTTTTCAAAAGTATGGTGATAAATTCAGTGATGGAAGCTATAAGAAACCTGAAAGCCATAATTCTGCTTCACCCCCAAGGCCAAACTTTAAGCATAAATAGGAGGATGAAAGTAGAGATTATTAGAAGATGAGTTTGAGAAAAGGAAGATTTATATCAGACATAATATCACTTTTTATCATCCTTTAACAGTTGAAAAGTGACATAGTGAGCAGATAGTGACTAGATATGATATCCATGTATTCTTCAAGAACAAAGGACAGTTGAGAGTTACTAGAGTAATACATTTTCATGCTATATGGATTACATTATGAAGATTTGGCTGTCCTTAGCCTGTATGGGCCACACAAAGTCATTGAAGACTTGCGCGGCAATGACCATATTTGGGTATTATTGCCCCGGTATTGCCGCACTGGTGTTTTTGCTCAGAGCAAATTTTTGGTCTAGGGGACTTGAACAACAACATAAGGATAAAACAATGGCCATAACAACTTCCAATGTCATCATGCTAGTGATATAAGTGTAAAAGAGCTCAAATTGAAGACAAAACAAGCTGATCTTGTCAAATTATTACTAGTTATTGGTCCATTAAAAAATTTTCAGTTTTCAGTTTTTCTCATATTATGATGTAGGAGAAGAAAATAGGAATATTCATTGAGGTGCGGCGTTGACAGGTGTGCTGGTGCATTGTGTTTACAATTTTGAGTGCTAGCACAGCAGCGCGGCAATGCAGCGCGGCAATTTCCCAAGGCCCACATCGAAGGCTATAGCGCTGGTGCGTACGTGCAGAAGCCACCCCTTCGACGGAGCCGAGGGTGAGCAGACTGTGCCCGGAAGTGTCAGTTAGCGATCCTGAGGGGGCATGCTTAGTATTACCACTCACCAACCGTGCGTTTATTCCTTGCATCTTTACGTGCATAGTTCACCTCGTCTTCGTGATTAATCCGTTGTGTGATCTGGATCTGTGACCCAGTGAGAGTATGCGATCCCAGCTTTGTGCAGCATCATCACCATCCAGAGAATCAATCTTACCGAACTGTCACAAGCGTGTAGAGTGGATCCAAAACAAGCACAAGCACTAACAAAAAATCCACGCTGGCGCTTACCTCCACGTTCATCGTCATAGTCCTCTTGGTCAAGAGCTATCTCATCTCGTTTCGGAAGATGCACCGTCGCAATTTCAAGATAGTCCTGCCCCTGGCCAGAGGTGCGTATGAGAGGGCAGGTTGTGTATGGTGCTGAGACACGACATGTTTCATTGAACGAAGGCCGATGTTCTTGTCCATCGTAAACGATGTATGTTCAGCCATGAAAGAAGGAAAGACCTGTAATCACTCACTCCTCGCGGTCAGGAAACCATTGACAGGTAAGAGTAGGCCAGTGCAAAACGTGGGTGGTGAAATGCCATAAAGATGGGGAGCGATCTTTTTGCTGCAATGACGAGGTGAGCGCGACAAAGAGCGAGGCAGAGGTCACACACCATATTTATATTCCTAAAGAGAACACGATCGAAGAAATCAATATGATCCTGGTGTAAGATAAGATTTAGCAGTGAATCCGAAGTTTGTGGACTGTCATACAGTAATGGCCGTATAGGTGGTATGTGCAATCCATGGACGAGGCAAATCACATTCTCGGGCTAGCGCACCGGTAACAACGTCCTGCTTAAGGATGCGATACTTTTCATTCGACATGTCCAAATCTGGCGGACGCTCCCTACTAAGTAGCCTTAGCCTCATTGAAAGGGTCGTCTTTACTGTGAATAGCCGTCTTTCCCCTTTCTCAAATAAGGGCGAAACATTCCTGTGAGACCCTGGACTTGAGCCTGGAAAGATAGTGTCTTCTCACCTCATTGGAACCATTGAAGAACATCACCGCCATACGAAGGTAAATACTAGAAGCACACTGCGACGTCCACGCGTGGGACGACCAAGAGGCATCTCCAGCCTCCATGCGGAACCCCTTTCCCTCGTCACCGTCATAACCGCGTGCGCCTAACACTTCGTAGCTCTTACTCCAGCCACGTGGCTGTGTTCTCGCGCGCCTTCCCGCCGTTACGAGCGCTCTTCCTCGTCTGGCCTGGTTTGATTGTTTGCGCGCAAGTATTTCCAAACTGCTTGCAGTGCTGAAGCTATCCACATGGAGGTATGAACCGAGTCTGGGATGATCTACAGTTTTGGATATAAAGTGCGTGGGAAGAAAATGTGATCCCATGCTGGTTGACGTTCACATTCGAAATTCCACTTCTTAAACTAATTTTGTCTCAGGTCATGTATATGATCCGACCGTCATTAGGTTCGCTCTCTATGAACCCTGTATTGTCTCTTCTCTCTATGATCCGAAATTTTGACCGGCCTCCCTCTGAGATCCGTCCGGGCCCTTATATCTCACCACCAGGTAACAGCCAGCCCCAAACTTGCCAAATATCCCATTTGCAATGTCAGACTCGTCTCCCACACTTTCTGTGCTCTCCACGCTACCCCCCATCCCCCGCTACCTCATCCTCCTTCTCCTCGGCGTCACCCTCGTCGCCTCTGTGAGATCCGTCACAAGGCCGGACCCGTTGCGAAATGTTCCGGGACCGTGGCTTGCACGATGGACGACATTGTTGCTCGCCTATCATTCCCGGACGGGGAAGAGGCATTTGTATGTAGACGGGCTGCATAAGGTACCAGTTTCCCTCCTTTTCCCTATTACCGCTCGATTCACCTTTACATCTCACAGATATATGGCCCCCTTGTCCGTATCACTCCAACACAAGTATCCTGCGCAACACCCTCTGCTCTCGGTGCCATATATGCCCATGGCCCCGCTGCCCTTCCCAAGTCTCCGTTCTACCGCGCGTTCTATGTGTCAGGTACCCCCAACCTCTTCAGCACCCAAGACCGCACTGGCCACGCGCGAAAGCGGAGGGCCCTCGCTCATGCGTTCAGTGCGGTCTCAGTTAGGGGGTATGAGCTCTGGGCGAGAAATTGCTTAAGCGGGTTAGTGAAGGGCTTGGATGCAAGGTGTGTGGGTGAACTTGGGAAAGGCGTTGGCATTGGAGCAGAGACAAAGGGGAGAGCGGGGGGTAGTGATTCTGTGGGTATGAACCAGGAGAGGGTTGCAGGGACAACGAAACGCTTGGACACGGAGCCGGAGGCAAAATTGCCCACGTGCATGAGTGTCTCTAACACAAGAACTATTATTGCGAACACAACTTCGGAAACGCGCCACAGCCCGATTTTTGGGCCCAATCTTCACAACCGTATACGTCTGATTGCGAGTACAGACTATGCAAGGGGTACCAGGACGGACCTTGGCTTCATTTCGAAACGAAGCACAGGAACGGGTATCACCGCAAGCATGACCTCAAAACCCAACCCCACTGACCCTCCTTTCACTGATATCCTCGCCTGGCTCAATTACATGACCTTCGACGTCATCAGCTCCCTCGCGTTCGGGAAGGCTTTGGGAATGTTGGAATGCGAGGGCAATTTGGCCGATACAAGTCCTGATGTGAATAATGCCCTTGATTCACATTTCAACGCACAAGGAGCACCTTCACTTCAAACTTCTAAGAAAGAGGGCAAGCCCACCCCAATCCATACCCTTATAGATTACCGTGGCCGCACTGCCGCCTTCTTGGGCCTTTTCCCCGCCTGGCACTCGATCCTCCATCCCCTACTCCACCGTTATGCAAGGTGGGTCCCGGATGAGTTTATCAGGAGGGGAGTGTCAGGAACTGAGGTAGGTTTCAGCTTATTGTTGTTCCTAATATGGGGGCTGGTTTCGTATTCTTTCCTATCATCTCTCCTTTTTTCATCTGCGATACGATCTGTCTGTTCGTCTCTTCATGTCTTAGTTCTCGATTCTGATCCGAAATTCCCTCAGACCCTCTCGCACGTCGCCCGCCGCTGTGTTCACCAGAGGTTGCTTCCACCTGCGGCATCGCAACCAATCCACCGCTCCAGCTTTTCCCCTGGAACAATTCATGTTTCTCCGTCCCATTCAAACTATCTTCCCTACCTTAACTCTCATTCTGTCTCGCCCGACTCCGATCCAGAATCCCTCTCTGACATGACCACTACCACGCCTTCCACCTTCTCCGACTCCGAGTCGGATTCAGAACGCACCCGGGACTACACCGCCGGCTCAGCCCAATCCTCACACTCGGCTGTGGATCTGGAGAATATAGATCCTGATTTTATCACAGAGTCCACACGTCAGCCCGACCTTCTCGACCGCATCATAGACGGCATGCGCCGTGCTAAGAGGCGAGAGGCTTTGGAGCGCAGAGAGCGGGGGCGTGGCGCCATTAATACGGAAGAGTTTGGAGAGGGCCACGAGAATGGAGAAGGGGAGGATGCCGATGGAGAAGATGTAAGAGAAGCAGATGTAGTGACGGAGGCGATGCTGCTTTTGTGAGTTGCTTCTCCTCAACACTCTTTCTCCCCACTATTCTTTACCGGCCATGTTCCCGCTCCGTGTTATGACAATAGCTTGCTTTGCACTGTGTTTACAGATCGCAAACCAGCCGAATTTACATCATTTCGCCTCTTTTACTCCCTTTTTCTGGCTTATTCTTTCCTCCCGCTCGCATCCCTTTCCGTTCGATGCTTCTTGACTGCCTATTTCTATTCTTCGCTATGTAGTTTCTAAGCCTGAACTCAGTTTCACGACGCGTCCATATCTATGAGCTACGAACTGCAGCTTAGTATTTCGCCTCTCATCCTTCACCTCTCTGCTTCCATTTCACCTTATATACCTTGAAACTGACCAGCTTCCACTCACCCATAGAACGGCTGGCTCCGACACCACCGCGAACAGCACGGCAGCCGTCCTCTTTTACATCATACGCACACCGCGGGTCCTGGCCCGTCTGAGGGAGGAGCTTGAAGTGGCTGTTAACAGCAATCCAATGGAGGGAGATACGGAGGGGATGGTTTGGTATGACCAGGTGGGTTGCGCCGCCTTCATTCTTCGGGTCACTTTTGTCCCTGTTTCATTGCACCCTTGTCCTTCATGTTCCATATTCGGAATTGCGTGTATTTCCTCCACGTACTCTATGCTAATGTCACTACGTTCAGATTAAATCCACAAAGTACCTGCAAGCCTCGATCGACGAGGGGCTCCGCATGTTTGCAACAAACGCCTTCGGGTTGCCGCGTGTTGTTCCTCCTGGGGGGGTTGTCCATGTCTGTGGAATGGCTTTCGGGGAAGGTGTGAGTAACGAACCTTTCTTTTTCTCTTGCTGCAATGTGTTGTGTGCTCTACTGACATACTCTCCACTTGTAGACAGAACTCTCAGTACCAGCATACACAATGCAGCATGACCCTGCGATATGGGGTGACCCACAGGTGTTCAGGCCCGAACGGTGGCTGGAGGGGTCCGGTGTGGATGATACAAAACATTCCGATGCCAAAATTAACGGACGGAGCGGCGATGGACAACCCAAGGGGTCAGAGCTAAAGAAGTACTTGTTGACTTTTGGGATGGGACCCCGGGCTTGTATCGGGAAGAAGTGGGTTTTTTTTTTTCATCCATTGTTCGCGTCACCTCTGTCCACACCCTTTTCACCTTCCAAAGCTCTTCGATTCCATTCACTCAACACTATTTCTATGTCAACTCATCACTAACGCGTCCTCTCACCCTCGCAGCCTCGCAGCGATGCAGATGCAGCTGCTCGTCGCGACCCTTGTGTTGCGGTACGACATGGAACTGCGCGATGAGGTCATGGAAAGTGTGGAAGGGTTTATGCATAAGCCCGTCGCTGTGTGGGTTAGATTGAGGAGGAGGGAATGACGGAACAAAAGGGAAACAAATGAAGTACAGTCGAACATCTGCCACGTGACCAAAAAAAAGGTAAATGTGTTATGAGGAAGTTACTGAACCAAAAATGGATACGCAGCTCTTGTATTAGGTAGAAACTCAATCTCAATGAAGTGGCAATGCTAGAAGTCATAATCATCAGCATGTTCCGTCGTGGATCAGTTGAGTTGCAGTGAAATGATGCAAAGGCTGGATTTTTCCAGGGCTGATAAAACGCTATATGATTGTTGCTAGACCGAAACGTCTATCCGTTGGTCGTTCAATGTTTGGCAAAGACAAGAACGAACATTCGCAAACATGACTAACAAAAAAAACAGCTGTCATTAATCTAGAGGGAATAATTTTTAAGACTTCGAAAAAGACTATTAAAATGCTAATTGTAGTACATAGTCGAAAGCACCGTATTTGCAGCCAACTTCCTGCATCCCTTTAAGCTCCTTGCTTACCAAGCTCGACGGTGTCTGCGTAGGCGAGTTCCATGACAAAGTCAGGGTACCTAACCTTAGTCGTCGCGTCGGACTCCGCGATGTAGTCGTCTATAAGCTCGAGATCCCCCTTCGTCAATTTGACGTCCACCGCACCTAAATTCTCCTCTAATTATTTCACCTATAACATATTCTCCTTCAGCCCAATCTGTTAATAACACATAACTCAATTACGAACCGACTTCGTGCCGGGAATAGGTATGATGTCGTCACCCCGAGCAAGAAGCCAAGCCAATGCGACTTGACCACTAGTGGCGTTGTGACGCTTAGCTACCTCCTTCAAGCCGTTGACTAATTTCAGGATGTTGGGGAAATTCTCGGCGCTGTATTTTGGGAACGTTTTGCGCATGTCTCCCTCGGGGAAGTCAGCAGTGGATTTCTGAACTAGTCAGAATTGGAAGCAATGAGACTACCGCATATACACTCACTATCTGACCGGTCAAAAGGCCACGTCCGAGGGGTGAATATGCGACGACAGTGATTCCGAGCTCCCGACAAACGGTCAGGATGCCAAGCTTAGGACCCTCAATTTCCAAGTTGAATGGAGAATACTCGACCTGCACTGCTGCTATGGGGTGCACTGCATGTGCTCGACGAATGGTTGCGGCAGAGACCTCAGACAAACCGAGATATTTAACCTTCCCTTCTCTAGATAAATGATCAAGGTCAACCCTCAGCAACATATGGTATTAGTGATTTACTCGACGAGCTTTGCCATTGCCCCCACAGTAACCTATACACAGATGTTACTCGAGCTTGAAGGCGAGGATCGTGGTTTCCCTACTCACCTCGATAGGCACGGTCGGATCGGCGCGCTTGGACGATAAATTTATTCATCTGTAGTGTTCAAACGGAAGGAACACTCACATGAAAATACAGTAAGTCTATGCAAGATATACCTAGCCTCTCCAACGAAGCATGCGTGGCCTCCCTCACGTGCTCAGGATCTCCGTTGACGAGCCGCCCGTCCTTAAAGACCCAGCCGAACTTTGTCGCGATAAAAATGTCATTACGCCTCCCAGTGCGCTTGAACCATCGGCCAATCAGTTCTTCGCTACCAGCGTAGACGTCGGCGGTGTCCCAGAAAGTACATCCGCGTTCGTAGGCAGCATCTAGAACCTGCAGATTGAGGTGAGCGATATATATTATCCGTGTCAAGACACTGACCTACTTTGAATATTTCGTCCTCAGGCATCGTGACTTCACCGTAGGCAGCCCCAGAAACGCCGATAGCACCATATCCTATCGCAGATACTTTGGTATCGCCGAGCTTGCGCAAAGGCATGGACAGAGACATGATTAATGTCTGCTACGAAGTGGGCCATTTTATATAATGGAATATCTTGAGGTTAAGATAACTGGTCGGGCCACGGCACAAATGTCATACGTCCAGCAAGACAGCAACGACAAAAGAGGGATTCGAACGAACAACAGCTATGTTCAGGGCAGATGCGGATTATAGATTGCACCGCTGAATACGGTAGCAGCGAGTGACAAAGCGAGAGCTTGCTCTGTCTCTTACAAATTAGTCCGCTAGTCCGGACCTGGCATTACGTCATTAGATTATAGATATGATTACATCAGCATTTCCTTGCCTCTGCAGTTAAGAAACGTTGAAGGATAAACTCATTGGGTCCCTCTCCATCGGGTCCAGGTGATATAGCCAGGATCCTTGCCCATATAAAACATTGCAGTCATCCGCCCCTAGCGACTACTCCGCGCATTGACGGATATACTCACTCTGCCTTTAGTGACAGGGTATTATTGGATTTTCCAACATTTGCAGTAACATTGGGCAGCGTAACTATTCAACCTTGAAAAATCACCTCTGGTTTGACAAGCACCTGTCGAATGAATATTCTGTATTGTCGTGATTGTTGATGTACGTGCCCACCACCCGTCAGTGATCATGGGCTTCTCACATGACAGAAATATTCACAGAACACACAAGAACACACAAGACTTCCGGGATTTATCACTTCCACTCTAAATCACTATGTGAATCGTCCACAGTTTTCCAGCTTCAAAAGAACGGCTGGAAAGTCTCGTCAAGGAGGAATCACGGTTTGCAACTACGTATTTTGGTAAGGTGGGTTGAAACTCAGTGATTTAGTGGAGTGACCACGACCTTGGAGGCTCGTACCAGCTGTCTCAAAGAGAGAGCGTATCCTGGTTAGACGTGTAGTCAAAAGCATTACGGATGCTGGAGTGCTGATACGTAACTTAAACGCTTGAACGACGTTGACACATTTTCCAGATAATTAAATCGCCTCTATCTAAGGTGGTTAGACTACCTATTTTGTCTTATATGACTAAAGAGCTCCACATTTAAGCCAACATCCTAAATTAGGCATGTAATACTTTCAGATGAAGACACTCTCAGGCTTCCGTATAGATGATATGGTAACAAGGCCAAAGGTTTGGAGATGATACCAACTTTTTGATCATGATACTAATCACATACATCACATGCCCAAATGGGAATGATACCACCTCCAATCATCCGTTATTCCATTTATTTGGATCTGAATTCCCAATAGGGAAGCCTTTCATCCCTTTCCAAAGGAGTGTCTTACGGCATACAGCGAGGACAAGAAAATGAATCCCAGAACATACGATTACGCCGGTCTTCCTCATATCTATTAGTGCAATGGGATGGCGGGAAAGATCGACACTTGAACGGCAACCCATATTGGGAGCCAGTTTTTCTGCCTCCACCCATCCGACAAAGCAAAGTTCATCATGCCTGCAACCATAGTCTACCAAACTCCACCCTCGATACCCAAACACCCGCGGATTGAGGGGATCAGATCCATACCGTGTTAACATTGATTCCTAATCGGTCAGGACGCGTACCATCGACTCTAATGGCTTCGATTCCTCAATGGTACAGCGATTGGCGGACCTGTCTCCCTATTTCCCTTCCATTTTTTTTTCGTTCCGTGTTGATCCGAATTCCATATTGGGAAGACCTCCTTCCGCATGTTCCCTTGATATAAAAGTCATGATCACATGGCATTTGGAGAATTCCTTAAATACGATGAATGGGTTTGTATATCGTCTGGAATCGCTGAAAGGAAGTACTAACAGCCCACGTCTGCCCTCTTGTGGGAGAGTTTTGCCTATTCAGGACATTCTGGTCGCCTCTTCAATTTGCGGCGACTACCGTCCGTAGCGGCTGCTGACAGTCAAACCCCACATTGTGCATCTTTGTATGCACTCAGCACAGCTCAACACTACCTTGATCTACTGGCTGACTCTACAAGCATGCTTCGAACCAAACACGCTGATTTTGATCTTCGCCGCACGAGGTCGAGATCGAGAAGATACGACATGCTTGCTGCCGTGGTCTCTCCTCAAGCACCATTGTACGTGATGCCATTATCTCCCTGATGGCCCTAGCCACATGTCGCATCCAAGTTGATCTCCTGCCATTACATCCGTTGCCTCGGATAAAACAGATTTACTGTCATGTGTCTCCCTAGTAACACATGCAGTTTGTCTGATATTAACGTGGCTGCCATGGGATCCAACATATCGATGTTATTTTGGAGAGGCTCCTGTGCACATGTAAGCGTGTCACATCATGTGGCTAGACGACTTAGATCACAAAGTCAGCGCCGGCGTTTACTGCGTTTGAGTACCTCTGGCAGGGGTATTTGCCTCAGCGCCCTGGGAGAGCTCGACTCAAGGATGAAATGTCTTTCAGGATCACACAAGGCTAAAGCAGTAAGTGTTCTGCTAGAAGTAGAAGCATGAGTGATTGATCTAGCGGAAATTTTCGCAGGAGTCTTCGATTTGCGACACTTTTCGAGGCCTCTTCACTGCCCTCAATTGGGATTTGAGGTTAGACAAAACCCCTCGCTCAGCTGTATACCCAAACCGATTGTTAGCCTAGAGGCGTCACAGGGTCCATTGGATTACACCTCGTTACACCTGGGAGGTCTATTGTTCGCTACGCTCTTCAACGATCGGGGTCTAGTGGTGTCTTGCTCCCCTGACGCTGACATTCGGATCTGTATTATGACGACGGGGAGATTGGAATCTGTACTAGAGGGTCATTCCCAGTCTGTGACGTGCGTCGCAGACTGTGACTCACCCAATCTGGGCAACCCTCCACCTCTCTTTAGTCAAGTCCCAGATCCGAACCGACTTGTCATGCGAGCCGGACACCACTCGACCCCCATCCCACGAGAGCACAGACGTAACCAAACTGAATAACCCTCCTGGAAGAAGTCGATTCGACAATCTTGGCATCCGAGCTTGGCACCATTCATTCTCGTTGTGAGCACGCAAAGGCTTCACCCAACCGGTATGGTCTCAGAACATACATTCTATCTCCAGGGCCACATAATGTGGCGCACCACGATCCAAATGAGCCTCTAGCGCAACCCCCATCTTCCCCTTCCCCCTGTAGGGGCCTCCTATATCCGAGCTATGTTGTCTTATTTGAGACACTGGTGACCTCTTATACCACGTCTCAGCAAACATGATTTTCGATACAAAGACTTTCCGGACTTGGCGTGCCCCATATCCCCCATACCCACAATTCAGTTGTGGACAATTTTGTTATACAAGCCAGATACTACCCGAGCTTCGTCATCACGATTAGTCTTAGACATCACCCACTCAGTGGCAACGTCGCTCCAGGACGCAATCTGCTTTCCGAGATGGTTAAGGTTTATCTGAGCTGACAGCATTTATGTGCTCCAAACACAAACAACCATGCGTCGAATATCTGCATCATATACTCAGAACCTCATGGGTAAGGCCAACATTTGGAGCTGTAATAGCTTGTAATTTGACCTCGTTTCTGTTTGAAAAGGTCCAGGAAATCAACGTCCATACTATTAATGAAGAAATTGGTTTTCTTTAGCAACTTCGATTTCCCACCCAATAAAAATGACTTGTGACCTGTTATGTGATATATCCAACAATAAAATACAAAAGAAAAGTTCTGGGGGAATGTATTACCTTTCCAAACCAAACTTCCAAACTCACCAGCTATGTTACCCTTCTTCCCGAGTTTTCTAGCCCGACCTTCTGTCATGAACCTCGGACCTGAAGCTTTCGTTGCCAAACTCCATCCTAGTGGAAAGCTTATCTGAATGTCTTGGTCGTGTGGCCTCTAATTTTTACTTGGACGAAGATTTTGTTATAATTGATAAGATTTGGCTATTTTGAGAACAAGAGCAAAATAGCCGCTTTAGTATTACTTACCCTCAATTAGCTACCCTTGAAGTGTTGAGTATAAATAGCTAATTTTAATATTAGAATAATTAGTTGGTTTCAGTCTAGCCACTCATATTGAGTCTGGAGGTTTTAGAACTGGGGATAACAGGCCTCCTAGTTAAGTGTCTTAGTCTTGTTCCATCTATCTCAGTCTCATATTGTGGCCATTAGCCATGCATATCTGTCTCATTCTCTCTTGCACTCTTGATCTTGACTTTATTTACAAATTTGATATAGAGCAGGTGTGTCCATGCCCAGAGGGATGGTAACTGAAGTAGGTTAGCTTAGCCATATCCTATCCACATTCAAAGTGTCATTATCAAATTTAAGGAAACTTCCAGGAGCCTCTGCCAGAGAAGTTGACCTTTGGATGTCATATTTCCACAACAGGATACTACAATCAAACCAATCTACTAATCTATAGATGGTGGATTCAGTGAGACATAAAACTATAATGCAAGTAACTCAATGAGTCAAACCCATTTGTGTCCACTTCTTGGGAGCAATGATACACCTTACTTTGGTCAACACCCAACATGGGTCAAACAGAATGCACGACCCACCTGCTCTATAAACTGTATCTTCATGCACTCTCTCAGAGTCACAATACCCATGAAGCAAATTCTCTGCAGTTTATCAGTTTCACACCACTATTTGAAAGTATCTTGATAATCCTTCTCACAAGAGCAACCAGAGTACTATAGTATTTGAAATATGCTTCTTTAGAATGACACTCTTTAAAAGAGTTTACTTCTGCTTTTGTCAATATTGGATCAGAAAAGATGCCCCTCCTCTGTATCTGCCATGAACATGCCTGTTGCCAAGAATATGTCTAGTTATGTAGGGTTTTGAAGACTTCAAGCTTTGCTTAAAGGGTTTCAGAAAAAGCCTCAATCCCTATGCTACTGTTAAAATTTTAAGTAGGAATGAGATCATATCAGGTGGCCCAAGCATGTTATAAAATAGTCATATTGTCATGCACATTTTCACACTAACCTCAGGCAATCTCAAGAAGCAAAATCAGAAAAGCCTTTTGCTTCCTCACATTGCAAATATGGTTACAAACAGTGACAGGGGTATTCTGAGACTACAAAATCCAGCTCCCTTTGTTGGAGAGTGGTGAGTATTTCAGCTTGTATAGCAAGAGTTCAACTCTGTTGCATGTAAAATTCTTCTCTATTAGGTGCCTATAGATTAGCATGTTACAAGAAGCTGAGCTATAAGTCATACTCCTAATTTCTAGTATATCAGCTTGTTACACAAAGCTGAGCTCATTTTACTTCTAGCTCTAGTTGTGTCCCCTTTCAACACTGTTAATATCTCTGCCACACATACCACTATCTCTAACCTGTCCTTCCTTTTGAGAGGGGTGAAAGAAGGAGCTAATAAAAAGGGTAGTGACTCAGGTACATGTAAGTTTATTTCTGGTTGGAACAGAATATAATCTTAAATATTTAATCTAAGGAGAATGTGTGCCTCCCATAAACTTGAGGTCACCGCTGTTGTCACTGAAATGTTTTTTTCCTGGACTAAGGAAGTATGGCTTCTGATACTTGAGAGAGGTTTTTCAAGTCACCATTTGCCATTTTACTTCAGGTATCTATCTACTTATACAAAAATCGGACGTATAAACGATAGATAAAGATGGGCTTTGTTGGAGATAAGAAGATAGGTAATGATCCTTAGGGGTTCGTTATTGTTAATGAGAGGACGTCATATACATTGGTGACGTTTTTCAAATAGTGGAGCGAAAGGTTTGCTCCCACTATTCCAGGTCCGTGATTATACAAGTTCTGTGATCATCCAGATCATGATAAGATAGCGTTGGATCTAGATTCGAGTCCTCTCAGCGAAATTGTGGATAGTTCTGTTGCTCACAACAGGCCGTAAACTCATAGCTAAGATCAGAACGCATGTCATGAGATTCCAGTAAAATCCTTTTGAAGTAGATCCGTGATGAATCATGGATATTCGATATCCATCAATGTGTTCCCATTGCCGCGGTGATAGCGGGCACCCCTGAGCTCAGCAGGGCTCATGTTCGTATTTGGATGGGTCATAGAAGCCTACCTCGACTCAACTTGACTCATGGTCCTGAATTTGACAACACCATAAGATACCCCTTTTGGCTCATGCTTCTCCATCTCCTGGGTATCTGTAAAACCATGATAAAATTGTGTACTACTAACCTCGCGTGTGTAAGAATGGCCTGTGCCTTGTTCTGTATTCAGGAGATCTTCTAAACTACCAACTGTATTTTTCTGAAACTACACAACTTGTACATTGTACATAGTAGATTATAGAATTTTTTTTTGAGAACTCTTGACAATTCCAATTATGCTTGTCAACCCTCCTAACTCAGAACGGTTGGACGGTAACAAACAACGCGCTAGGGCACCCGGTATGTATGTATCCCAGCGATTGCCCACATAGTACTAATAAGACCTGAGCTATGAGCACGCTGCAGAAACCTTGAGCACAAGTAATTGCAGATACCTCGTAAAGGAAACTATATACTAAAACGACTAGGACTCGTTTGCATCCACTGAAGGATGTACCAAGTAATACACTTTGGCATCCACACCTTCCTCCGTCACCTGACTCTCATCAGCCATGGATGTTGGCTGTGACTCGTCAACATTTCCCTTGACCTCAATAAGATAATTATCCTAGCAAGACGAAAATGCATTTAACGACCCCTTCATCCTCGCAGACTATATGATAACACACCTTGACAAGTTTTTTCAACACTTTACGAATTAAATCATTTTGGTAATCTAGTTGCTCGACATCTTGCATCTCTTCTTCCTTTTGCTCAAGGTACCAGTCCACAAGCTCGTCACGGTTGGTCCCCTTGCCGATTTCACGTTCACGCGCGCTCAGATGCAGCACAATGAGGCTCTGCATCGTCATGTATTCGTCATGTGTGATCTTCGTCCTTTGCTTTACAGGGGCTGCCGGTGGAGCAACAACAACGGGCGAAGTGGGAGTGAGCTGTGCACCGGAGCTGCCTTGAAGTTCTTCTTCGTCGAACTCAACGTCATCTTGCTCGACGTGGATGATCGATTGTCGCAAAAGACTGTATGCTTCTCGCACAAATGCTGGTGTAATCTATAATACAGATGAGAGAGTGGAAAAACACCGCTGAGACCACACTTTACCTCGGATGTGCAGTTGGCACGTGCAATGGCTTCACTGAGGCGAATCATACTCTCCAGCTGACGAACAGTGATGCGATAAGAGTTTTTTCCAGCTCCAGTCGCATCGTCCTGCCTGAGAACGCGATATTTTTCAATTAACACATCTGCGGCTTCTGGCGTCATCTGAATATTTACCCCTCAGCATCATGAACGCGCAAGAAAAAATGTCCGACCTTAGGGTTGAATGTTCGTGCATATCTAATGTATCTCTGAAGAGCCTCCGTGCTAAATTCCGGATTAACCGCCGCATCTTTAAACCGGTGCACGCCCACGATATGTTTTGCCAACATTAGATCGATCTTCTCATCACATTCATCCAGAACGACGAAAAATAGGTCGAACCGACTCATAATTGGAGCACTCATGGCCACATTTGCGCGAAGCGTCTTCTTGCGGTCGTACCGGCCTGATACAGGGTTGGCAGCGGCAAGGATGCTAGTCCGCGCATTCAGTGTCGCATGAATCCCTGCTTTCGCGATGCTAATTGTCTGTTGCTCCATTGCTTCGTGGATCGCGACTTGGTCTGCTATATCCATTTTGTCAAATTCGTCGATCGCACATATACCGTTATCTGCAAGCATCAAGGCGCCTGCTTCGATCGTAAAATCGCCAGTTTCCTCGTCTTTGACAACAGCTGCTGTGAGACCAGCTGCACTGGACGCCTTTCCAGACGTGTAAATCGCTCGAGGAAGGAAAGAGCAAATATATCTGAAAATATTATTGGTGAAAAATAATCAACCAAATAAAAACCGGTCCATACTTCAAAAATTGTGACTTTGAAGTAGAAGGGTCGCCTACGATACAGATATTAATGTCGCCCCGCAGATTCATGCCTTCCGCTGTCTGTTTGTGGACTCCACCCATCAGCTGGAGGAGAAGTCCTTTTTTGACAATTTCATGGCCTGAGAGCAATGATAAGTCAATGAAGGAAAGAGCGGTATAATTGATACATTAAGGAGAATCAGGTGAATGAAGGCAAAGAAAATTTGACGACGTATCACTCACCGTATACGGTGGGCGCTATGCTCTCGACCAACCTGGAGTATATATAGTCGGAATGCACCATGGCTTTAAGCTCGTCTAATTCCGGTTCCGTCAATGATGCCACAAATGCCGCACCAATATCGTCGCCTTCGTCTTCTTCGCCGCGTGGGTTTGTAACCTATTTCAGGCGTATCAGCACACCAAAAAAAGTGCAAAGCAAAGTGTTAGGAAAGGAGGATAAACGAACTCGACCATCTGCACCGTGTACCATGCAAGCCAGGAAAGCGGTTTTATATTGCAAATCCCGAACACCTAAACTCTTCAACCCTGTAACTCCGCCACCCCCCACGGCTCCCCTGCCGCCAGTCCCACCTTTCGCTTCTCTCATCATTTCCGCGTTGACGCCAGGTAATCCTAATTGGCTTACATCTGGCACGACGCAGAGTGTACCAGTGAACACACAGCGGTCACCAGCTTTAGCACGCTCCACCATCTCGCCTCGAAGTATAACGTCCAAACTACGTGGCATGCTCCCTGTTGGAATTTCTGAAGGATTTTCTTGAATGCGAACTTTTTGCCAATCAGTGAATTTGGAGTTATCGATTGACAGGGACCAAGCTGAGCGATTGCCGCAAGTGGGATTGGGACACAAATTTGGCTAAGATCAATTGAGATATATTAAATATAGGATAGAAGGAATGAAAGCTCGAACTCACCTCTGTATATTTGAATTGTTGTTCGACTTCTTTCACAGTTCCTCCACACTCTGCGCACACAAAACTACCATACACTAGCTCCGGTCGTACCTCACTGGTACGGGTCACCGTTCCGCTAATGCTCATCAATGATCCTATCCTCTCTGTGCGAAGCTCCCGTATCCCACACACCAATGGAAGATGGTAGAACGCGATACTAAACTCGCGTGTCTGGAGGCCAGCAGCAGATGTGGCGCTTGCTGTGGCGTTTACGTAGACGTAAGTGGGCTCGTAGGCTCTCACCAGGTTGAGAAGTGCGCGACGAAGATATGGAAGGAAGCGATAATATTGATCTGAGATGGCGCGTGCAAGAACTTCGTCACGTTTAAGGAGGTGAGTGTAGTCGACGTAGAGGGTAGTGAGTTCAAAATCGCGCAACGTGTGAATTTGTTCAATGTATACAAGCTCCCTTTCTGAGTCTCCACCGTTCCCTGTCGGTAATAGGTCCACATCCTCTGTATAACTGCGTAGCGTCAAGCGACGTGATAGTATATAGAAAATATGAGCATACGTCTTGAGAAAAACCTCAAAACTCTCTAGGACTTTCTCCCCAGTAGCATCTTTTACAATAGGTATATCATGGACGCGCTGGTTTCGCGCCAGAGGTCGTCGCCTGCTGCTTGCACCTTCATCATCCGCCTCTGCGTCATCGTCATCCAAAGCCAGAACATCTGCCGCAGGATTCTGTCGTGAACGCGGTGTGGAGCTGTTATTGGTTGCGAGTGGAACGCTGCTGGGAGGAAGAGAAGAACGGGGACCAAGGCCTGAGGAAGAAGGGATATCGACGTCCATGATAGAGAGTAGTGACGCGTCTACAAGCACCCACATTCATTTGTTACGTAATTTTCTACACGAACATCCATCAATTTTGTTGTTACCCTAAATTTTGCGGCGATTATTGGTGTCTGTATTTATATTCAATGAAGTAATTATGTATGATACGTGGGCCGTGCGCGAGGACGATCTTCCGTGTCAGTGATCGTAGTCTATCCATTTATATTTGTTTTCCACCTCACTCTCCAGAACAAACGTTCGCACAATCTTCGAGATAATTAATTCGCGGATATCTCGTGCTTTCAATATCTGTGGCACCGTGTTTTTAACCATGTCAAGCTCTGTCGAAATGAATATTCTTACTCCCAGTGAATTGTCTATAGATATCGGAGACACAGGACCCTCAAGCCTCCAGTTGGTAACTAAACTTCAACGATACATCATCTAGGAAGAGTTGTGCTACCTCTCTTCTTCCCGCCACTTCTCCGTTTAATGGCATACCCATCTAACCGCCCTGCCACTGTGCGTATCAACCAAATGGGGTAGAGTCTTGCACCTTCGTGCTTCCTTGAAGGGGAAGATATTGACGCTCATTTGGCCCTTCGAATTTGAACGCTCGTTGAACCTGTCTTTCGATAGTGTCCAGCGACCGAGCGACACATGCTTGAAAGATACCTGATACTACCCAAAGAGCTCACAATCCATCGTCCATAATTGGTACCTCCTGTGACATAATTTCCTAAGAAGGTCCCAAAAAGAAAAATAAGCTTATCAACCTTGGGGTGGATGCCCTTGAAAATACACCGGAAAGGTCGACACAGACATCAACCCATTCCGACAGGTTGCCGTGCATCCAAAAGGGTCACAATCGTGTAGCGGAAGCCATCAACTACGAAATAGGGACTTCTCAACTGGCCCTTGATGTGAAGAAGAGCTCTCCAGGGAGCCCCACTGACGTTGGGGTATCAACCGAGCCGTGACATTGTCCTCATGCGCGTAGGAGTGTACACCGCATCCTACCCCTTCGACGTACTACGTGACGTTCTATGTGCCACCGCTGGGTTGGAAGACAAGATGTACGTGCGTGACATGAAATCTAGTGTGTTCGCGGAAGAAATTCACGTTGTGTGCCTCGGTGGTAAACACCTACGACCATTCGTGTGCAACCACCAACCCTAAAACCAACAGGGCAGCCAATCAACTGCAGGGTTAGATGTTACGTCGGCGTTCATACTCTCGTCAGAGGTTCTCTGAAGATGGCATAGAGTCAACAGGGAGAAACAGCCCGTCAAAATCCATCGGCTTACCGAACGCTTCCAATGTAACCATAATACACAGTAGACTAAAAGACTAGTATACTTACTTGGAGGAAAGGTATGTATCTTCATGATTCTTTGTCCTGTTATCGGCTGTAGACGCTGTAAAGGATCATTTGATACGTTCCAAGTAGGCGGTGACGGCGCAGAATAATCGTGTCTCAAAGACATCGGCGTAGTAAATAGGCAGTAAGGACACAGCAAGAGATCAGGTGGGGAGGACATACTGAAAGATCATTTTATTACGTCTTGGAAGAAAAAATTCAATGCAGCCGTTCATAAGGAGACCTTTGAAAGCTTTAGACCTCTCTAACCGCAATGGCTCACATCGCAGTGCGTGACAAAGTTAACGGCAAAGAGTGTTATTCGTGGATAGAAGCCGCTATCATGTTGCTGACAATCAGAGATAGAAAAGGGGTAGCTGCGAAGTTAACAGTTCAGATTGCCAGTGCGTGACAAAGTGAATGGCAAAAAAGAGTTCCATTCCCAAGTTGTAGCCGCTGTCATGTCACTGACAACAACTACAGTTGGCAAAGGGGAAGCTGAGATGGACTCGGATGAGATTCGAAGATCATGAGATGAGCGCGAAACAACTTCTCCCGTATCTAAGCCTGTGTCGTGAAGCGCATAATGCAGATAGCACCACAGGCAATCGCATCAGTCTGAGACGCTAGCATTTGTACAACCCTGCAAAATTCAAATGGCTTGAGATTCCCGAGTGAGTAAGCAGCTCCTTCCAGTAGGACGGCGTTCGTGGATATTTCAATATCAGTAGCAAGGTCCGAAATATCGGCACGGTGCACGGACACTAGGCTTTAAAACTAGATAGAGACCCACGGCATAGCAACATGCATAAGTCATTTCCACATTAGCTGTAAATGCATCTGCAAAGTGACACAGGCGACTGACAAGCGGTCCGCTCAAGGTCCTTTGAGGAAAGAAAAAATGTGCGGGAGACAACTTTGTGCGGATTCTTGTCCCAGACACTGGCAGTCTCGAGGCACAATGTCGCCACCAAAGCAGACTTCGCTCCGTGACACGGAGGGGCGCCTTTCTTACCTTATAAGAATTGCTTTGTACAAGGAGCTGCGCAGGGCGCTTGCCGAGTGAAAATCAAGCCATGAGTAAAGAAATGGGGTTAAAGCAATTCGTAAGAAAAGTAGTTGTAGCGCGGTGTTAAAAAGTGGCAAATTAAATATCACATCACGGCTACAATAGATCCGCAAGCTTCGTCAAGCACTTCGTCAAGCGACGAAGAAACCACGCCACTTCAGAACATGCCAAAGTGGCGCGTCGTGTGTTGCCTGAAAGAAGCTTAACTGTCATCTAAATACTGCGAGATCAAATGAGGCACCCATATTGATGCAGAAAGCTCAACCAGATCATGTGAAGGAAGAGGGTGATTCAGACTGAGGGTTGCAGACATGCTGTGAACTGATGGGAATTTTGGTGATAACTGGCAGCGAAGAACAAGCGTAACAACCGCCAGCATATCGTTTGGACCAAGTAGTCTGTCAATTCCAATCTGAATTTTCCATAGGGAAGGTGGTATATCAATGCATTTATAGATGAGAGGTGGAGTTGCCATACATAGGTCACGTGGGAGGGCGTCATCATAGCGATTGCCGAGAAAGCCGCGGCTGGCTCCCCATTATATATTTAAAGTTTTAGTTGATTCTCTTCAAAATTCGTCACAGGTCGTGTGACTTCATATGCACGTTGTCTTACTACCGTTGACTCAAAAAGAACTCTGATTCGTGTTGCCAAAGTTTTCTAGATCTATTAGTTCCACCAAACTTGATCAATACGCATTATGCCAAATTAACAATGAAATATAAGTTCTGTAACAATCATAATTTCTGTTCATGCTTGAGCGATGCCTCCGATTAAGTAACATTAGTTCTAAAGTGCACATGAGGGAGATTTTTCTCGCATGACCCAAGGAACAAAAAGCGAGCGTGTTTGTGGCCATTACTGTGCTCAAGATTAAATACTGCCACTTTGCCACCATGTTCAGTAACATTGTATACATACCCGGCTTCTAAGTATAGTTGTATCATTGGTGAGAATACCAATTGCCTCATAAGCTTGCATGCAAAATACAGTCCATGATGTCCCAATAATAAGAGCCAGATCAGCTTCGTCGAAGGTCTTCTCGAACTCCGGCAAATGATATAAAATCTCATGGAACCAAAAAACTCCGGAACATAGGAGGCCATTGCATTTACAGCAACGAGGTAGGTCATTCGCCGATATTTCTAGCTCATTTCCAACCATTTCTTCTGTTCCGGCCAGAGCTGAGCAGATAACGCTACCGAGATTCGCTTTACGATCACAGGATGTACATATGGTGTCAAACAAGCAACCGCGCATCTCAAAGACTTATAGTTCACGGGACGTACAGGCCTGCCGAAAGGCATCCACCCTGAGACTATCCACATCGGATCACTAGCGTGAAACGAGCTGTGGGTGTGCTAGCTTCGAGATGATTCAGGAAGTGCCAAGAGGTCCAAGGACCCTATTTGGGGAATTCGGGGTGGCTCTGAAGAAGCTCTGGATGATTATAGTAAGCCTTCGCGAATAGTGCACATCGTAGAGGGATTACGATACGATACACATCTTTCCGATAATGATGAAACTCCCAAACTCTAACTTGAGATTCTTGGAGAAAGCTTCCGGAGTATCAAGATTAATATCCCCGTGAAACTTCCAGAGTCCTGCATCCCTGAAAGTGGGTATCCCTGTGGTAGCCCCAGCGGCGAGCAAAAGTCAGGTGGACACCAAAAGATGCAACCGGAAAAGATACTGCCGAGAGCCCCGCTCATGCTATAGCAACAATTTTTCTATTTCGGAGAGCGAGATGGGGTATGTCTCAGTATCATCTGAAGGAGCCATGGATCTAAGTCACCTGTCACATGGAGTCACACCTCGTGTTGCCCTCGTAGTAGATGGGGGGACTATTCACTGCACAATCTAAGACTTCGATAATCCTGTCTTCACAACAATCATTCTCCCATGGATTCCAACCCGCAGCAATATATCGTCGCCTCAGCCATGCTGAGCAGGCCAGAAATATACGAGGGTACATTGCAATGGTTTTCGCTTGACACCTCCCAGCCAGTATAACTGTCGCGTAAATTTCCTACGGTACCAACCTAAAGCTCCCCCAAACTCGGGATCATAGCACACACGACTAGAAGACACCTTAATGCGGCAGCAAACTCAGGGGAGTTGATAATCTTCGACTTCGACTCTATCTCCACCTCATAAAGTCCAGAATTATTCTCACACTATACATCGCAACACTCCTTCGAGAGATAGCCCAACGGACAGACTGGAATCTATACCACCTACCTAAAAGGTTTTTAGGAGAGAGGTCATCCCACATGACTGACGTTAATTCCATGGACTACTCCTGCAGTCTTTAGGGTCCCTCGAACCCATACCCCCTGTCCCAAGACCCTAGAACGCTCGGATCTAGTAGAAAGATATGTATTCCCTTTAACCGCGTTAAATTTCGTGGGTGAATAGCTCCCCCTAAGCCCCCCCGCTACGTTCCTGCTGCTAAAATCCTGTAGCTCCTCTTCTCCGTTTTGGTATCCCCTCTTCATACATAGTCACCTCGCTGTCTATCTAGCCTACGTCGCTGTAATCAGTCCCCACCGCTTTCCTTCCGTGAAGAGCAATCATATTCTTCTCATGTTTCCCCTCTATAATTGAGGTATCCTCGGCGCATCATAAACGGTCACTTCACTTGTCGCAATGATTACCCATTCCAACGCTCACACATCATCACCAACGCCGGATCACCGCAACCCTGATGCATCACCCCCAGGCCCCATCTTACCGCCACTGGCCCATCCCACCCGAAAAATAAATCATGGTACAACATCTCCAGAGAGACTAGCTACCACTTTGCATATCCTACAACGCCATCGAAATGCCATCGATTCATTAACTAAAAGGGTGACTTGCGTGGAAACCCACAGGCGCTGGGGTTCAAAAACAGAAAAAAGAAGAAAAGAAGGCCGTCGCACAGTACAGTGGCAAATATAACACATATCACTTTCCTGCCCAACAGCATCATAATAAAAGCCAGACAGCCAGGGCAACGTCACCAGCGCTTCCCAAAGATACATCGATATTACCCTTGGAACTTCCAAGACAAGCCCGATAAGAAATGGAAGAAATATAAATTAAAATACAAAAATCACGAAGCACCCACCATTCCCATCGATCAATTGATCAAACACCACCACCAGCAAACGGCTTCCATTTTCAGTTTCAGATTTGCTCCGCTATCACCTCCGACCGAGACCGACCATCGATGATATGCCAGCACGATCATAATACGCCTGTTTGATGATGGTATCTATGAATTGACAATTGGCACGTGATGGTGACAAGCTACGTGAGATAGAAAATGTAAACCACGAAGAGACGCGCGGGTACTTCGAGATCTGATCATGCTGCTAGTGGGCACTGACGGCGTTTCTCCTGATATTAAGGAAGAGTATAACATATTCTCAACTGCGTCGAGACCGTAATAATCATGTTTCACTCCCGAATTCTTGATGACATCTGCCAAACTTGGTGCTTGGCACGACCGATTCGCTGTGGGTTATTGAGTTTCATCCACAAGGAATCAATACATTCAATAATATTTATTTTTGGCCTCAAGTCACGTCATGCACAAGGGGGTTGACAGCTTATATGTCTTAGTTACAGATATCCTGTCAAAAGAGACAATAAAACAAACACCGGAGCTTATCTGCGAGCGTTGAGAACCCATGACATGCCAGTCGAGTCACACGACGCAATATCACGACGACCTTCCCCCGGTGCTCAAAGGGGAAAAAAAAGGGCCAGGAGGGAATGGGGGGGGACGCCATATCACGAATTGAAACAGCGGAGCAGCTCTGTTCAAACAACGATTAAACTTTTGATGTCGAAGGCGGGAAGAGCTGCCCCTGCCCACAAAAAGGGTAGTCAGAAGGGTGGCCAGATCTCTCTCTATCAAAAAAAAAATCACACACACACATGGATTGCATCAGAAAATAAACCGTATGCTCTTGTTTTTGTTTCTCTCGTCTGATTGATATCAAGAACTTCGGTGTCCCAACACACACTCAAAATTGCCGTAGTCAAGTACTCACGCAGCATTCTCCCCCCACCGGTGACAGGCACCGGTTCCGCTTACAGCTGGAGAACCCCATGAAATCACCCCAATTAACCCAGCATCGCCAACAACAGGACTCCCACCTGGCATGTCAATGAGTGTTTCTAACAGATTAGCCTCGGACACCGAGGCATTGGGGGAAAAAGAACGACTCTAAACAGCATCAGCAAAGACCGAACAGACCGAGAACAAAAAAAGAAACAAAGTCGTGTGCTTCGTGTGCTCGTGTGCCGTACGTACGTGTTTAC